>JAVTVY010052077.1:0-27582 GCA_036873755.1 Hanleya hanleyi | reverse complement strand
CCTTTGACCCCGGCGCGCAAAGGTTTCCACCGCACCGCGGTGGAAACCTTTACACTGCGCGCGCCGGGGTCAAAGGTCAGTTCCGGTCACCTTTAGCGACGTACACCAAACAGAAGCGAGTATTTAAAATCCGTCACAGAGCTCTCGTCCAATCAGAAGCGAGTATTTTGACCCGGTGCATTATGGGACATATCGAAGATGGCGGTTCCAAAATGGCGGATCCAACATGGCGGCTCCAAAATGGCGGCGTATGAGAGCTTCTGGACATGGACCTGATAGAAGTCTGGAATGGTGGAACATTCGTAAACATTCGGGCACTTTTACATCCGGGGACTTTTACATCCGAAGAGACACGGAAGTGCCCGAACATGATATCAGCTAGCGTGCTATAAAAGGGAAGCGGTCTGGCCGTTTCATCAGACACTCTGTCAACCACCAAGATGTTCACTTGTACTACGTGCTCGAAATCATTCACTCGTCTGCACGACTTGCGCCGCCATGAGGCTACCAAGCACGAAGGAACCGCCCGGTATAACTGTACGATATGTACACTGTCGTTTCAGCGCCCGGATCATTTACAGCGCCACACACGTGCACGCCATGAAGTACCCAAGCGTCCATGCGAAGAATGTGGTCGGCTTTTCAAACTGACCAGTCAGTTGCTGCGACACCAACGCACACGACACCCTGTTCCGCAGCCACGTTTGCAGATAGAAGAGCCCGTAGGCATCAATATCGAAACAGGGGAACTCCCACCCATCGCACGAGGGCCGATGATGATGTCGCCCTAATTCAACAGTCAAATTCCGACGACAAGACCTTGGGCCAGATTTTGTACGACGTGGAGGGCAAAGTACACTTCGTGGACGAAGCCATAAATGTTCCCAGCGATCTGTTACACGAAGACCATCCAGTGAGTGACATTTATCGGCGCCATTGGCCCATGATCCGGCACTGTTTCTACCGTCATCGCCCTATTCAAGATATCTACAATTTCCGACTGACCGACCTCGCCCGTCTACGTAGCTACGTAGAAGCCATCTTCAAAGATCAAACTACGGCCTTCAAATTGAATCTGGCATTTGGTTATGTGCTGCAGCATAAAGAGACAGTCCAAGTCCGATATTTTTACCCGAGCAGTAACATCCGGGTATTTGACCAACCGTTTACCATCATTAACCGAGTGTCGCTAGAGACGATGCTGGAGAAACTGGACACCGTGGATCCCTTGGAATGGGCCCAACAACAACGCCCCAACACCAAGTGGACAGTGGAGAGTGTGACCAATGTTACGTTTTTCGTTACCAAGCTGACCGACCACTCCCATCGGCTGAATGCGTCACTCATGCACTGATGAATACCATAACATGCCGTAATACTCTATATGTCTACATGTTGATCGTTGACGGTACGGAGGTGACCGAAGAGACACGGATGTTACCGAAGATGTCAAGGCTCGGCCCTCGACTTGGGGATAGTTGAACTGAGTGTGCTAAAAAATAGATCACCAGCTAGCGTGCTATAAAAGGGAAGCGGCCTGGACGTTTCATCAGACACTCTGTCAACCACCAAGATGTTCACTTGCACAACTTGCCAGAAGCTGTTTACTCGTCTAGATAAGTTACGACGCCACGAGGCCTCCATCCACAACGATGCCCGGTATACTTGTATAATCTGCGCACGGTCATTCAATCGGAAGGATCATTTACTGCGTCATGAGAGGGTACTCCACGCGGGTGCGACGGTACTATGTAATGATTGTGGTCGACTCTTCAAACGACCCAGTCGGTTTAGACAGCACCAACGTTTGATGCATGCCCCGTCTCTACGGTTTGGGCGACAACTTTCCACTAAAGAGGGGCCGCGGAAGGTCAGACCCAGTGAAGATGAACCCGGAGAGACGAACGCCACTGGTGATGCGATGACGAAGAGCCTGCCTATACCCACGGTCCAGGAGGGCCTGGATATCCAGCCGGACCCCACCGTTACGGTTTCGAGTCATACGCCTGACAACATCGAACATTTTCTGGACGAGCCCATAAATGTTCCTAGCGATCTCTTACAGGGCGCCCATCCAGTGAGTGACATCTATCGGCGCCATTGGTCCATGATACGGCACTGTTTCCACCGTCATCGCCCTATTCAAGATATCTACAATTTCCGACTGACCGACCTCGCCCGTCTACGTAGCTACGTAGAAGCCATCTTCAAAGATCAAACTACGGCCTTCAAATTGAATCTGGCGTTTGGTTATGTGCTGCAGCATAAAGAGACAGTCCAAGTCCGATACTTTTACCCGAGCAGTAACATCCAGGTATTTGACCAACCGTTTACCATCATTAACCGAGTGTCGCTAGAGACGATGCTGGAGAAACTGAACACCGTGGATCCCTTGGAATGGGCCCGGTTGCAACGCCCCAACACCAAGTGGACAGTGGACAGTGGACAGTGTGACCAATGTTACGTTCTTCGTGACCAAGCTGACCGACCAACCCATCGGGTGAATGTATTCACCCAGGCACTGATAGATACTCAGAATGCACAAGCAACTATCTGAGGATATGTTGCCTCAACGGTATCCTGGGCTGCCCGATGATGATTAGAATAAACGGTTCAAAGCGAACATGGCCGAAGATGGAACTTTCTGAAATGAAGACTTCTGATTGGACAAGAATACATCTAACGGACAGGAACGAATATGACAGATGCAAATGGTGGCCTCTGATTGGACAAGTCTTCTTGAATTGTAACACCAAGTGGATAGTGGAGATAATGACCAATGTTGCGTTCTTCGTGGTTAAACTGACCACCACCTCCATCGGATGAAAGTATTCACCCATGCACTGATAGATACTCAGAATGCGCAAACAACTATCTGAGGATATGTTGCCTCAACGGTATCCTGGCCTGCCCGACGATGATTAGGATAAACGGTTCAGATGGCACTTTCTGAAATGGAGACTTCTGATTGGACAAGAATACATCTAACGGACAGGAACGAATATGAAACATGCAAATGGTGGCCTCTGATTGGATAAGAATCTTCTTGAATTGTAAATATACCCAACGCGGCTCCCCAGCGTGGGTATGATGTAACATTGGGGAAAATAAACTATATGAAAAAAACTTCTTGTTGTTGTTGTTCTCTCATGTGTCATCCTTGTTGTTGTTGCTGTTGTTGTTCTCTCTCTCTGGTCTATATCATGGCGTTATGTTAGAGTGTTAAGGTGTAACGACGGGCGTTGACGGGCATCACCGCATTTCGAAGAATTAGTGACAATTCCATGGAATATCAGAGCTTCTGAGCTATTTCACCAGGGCGTTGAAGCATTAAGAATGGTGTTGGTGGGCGTTGCTACAAGATGACACACCACACGGTCCATTTGGACCGCGGATGGTCCATCTCTATACCAAATAACATCCTTCACTGCTAAAAAAGGCCCACTTTCGCTACAACTTGTACTAATGACGTCACCAATGACGTCACAGATGCTATAAATTTCCCTGAAATCAGGGTCTATACTCCGAGAGCTACAACATGATACCCCACACGACGCATTCGCAACGCGGATGGTCCATCTCTACACCAAATACCTTCCTGCACTGCCCCAAAAGGCTCACTTTCGCTAATACTCCTACTGATGACGTCATCGATGACGTCACAGATGCTTCGGACATGCCTCAATTCGGAATGTACACCCCGAGAGCTACAAAATGACACCTCACACGACGCATTCGGACTAAGGATGGTGCATCTCTACACCAAACTCACCCTCACGCACCCACAAAATGTCCACTTTCGCTAGTACTCGTACCGATGACGTCATCAATGACGTCACAGATGACGCGGACACCCCTCAAATCGGAATGTACATCCCGAGAACTACAAGATGACACCTTCCAGGACGCATTCGAACCGTGAATAGCCCATCTCGACCCCAAATACCTTCATGTACTGCCCGAAAATGTCCACTTTCGCTACTACTCGTACCGATGACGTCACCGATGACGTCACAGATGACGCCAACATCCCTCGAATCGGAATGTACACCCCGAGAACTACAAGATGACACCTTCGAGGAAGCATTCGAACCGTGAATAGCCCATCTCGACCCCAAATAACTTCCTTCGCTGCCCCAAAATGGCCACTTTACTTACTACAACCAACTGCGCATGCGCAGATTAACGCGACATGCATTCAAAAACACACAGTTCTGACTCTACCCCACACAAGCTTCACTTTGACACCTCACACGACCCATTCGAACCGTGATTAGCTCATCTCTAACCCAAACACACCCCTACATAGCACCCAAAATGCCTGTTTTCTATACTACGGCCAGATTGCGCATGCGCAGACTATTGAACACGGACGAACCATTAGTGTAGTCAAGTGCTTCTCCACGAGAGCTTCAAAATAAGACCTCACTCGACCCCATTGGACCATGAGTGGCCCACCTAGACTCCAACATGTCCACCCCGTATGGGCCTATACACCCATAGCCATGCAGTATCCGGAAGTGACGTGACAACCCACGTCACCTGCGTATATACTCCTGTAAAATAGAGCCGATTTTATTTCTTTGGAAGGGACAAGGTCAATTGCGCTTTTTATACTACTAAACTGTGATGTAGATTACATCTTACATAGGCCTTAAGGCCGTGATATGCATATGAAGTATTCTGGGGCATGGTCAGTACTTTCCAATTTTCCCTTCGTCTACTACTCGCCGATTTATATTTTCAATGAATACAAGGTTGTCTTGAGAAATATATCTCAAAATATGTGTAATTCCTATTTCCCGCAGGAATTTATGGAATATCAATTCTTTCCGCAATAAACTTACAATTTACTGGCTATGGTGACGAAATTCTCCGTGTCAATTTGAGGTGGATATGAAAACGCACTGACTCACAGGTGCACTGGCTACAATTCGCTACAGTGTAATGAAATGTGTTCATTTTTTAGGCGCCCGTGGTTTATTAATATGCACACATATATGTTTTTCTTATAGTTCATTGGCTGAATTTCGTCTCGCGGGCAGTGTGTGAACAGCATGTTATTTTGACTCGATTCATAGGCTCGACTCTTCAAAATGGACTTGAAGAAGACGTTATGCGGGAACTGAAATCAATTTCTTGAAACTTTTGCTCACCGTGTGCGCTGAAACAACAACAGAGTTGACAGGCAATTGAGGCCGTTAGCTCAGCTGATATCTCTCGTGTGCGCCGGATTATATACCGAAGGAAATATCTGTGAATTTCGATTAGCATACGAATGCATGGTGTGTTATACCCACCTAGGAAAAAACAGCCACAGACATGCATCAAACACCCGGGAGTATGGATATATGGTATACATCTGGACTAAACTCTTTTATCAGGTAAGCTATTGCAATTATTATAATATTCATTCAAAATATTAGCAAACAACATTCTGTAGAACTATCTGTTTGAAACATTTTCTGTTTTGGGTGTCATTCTCTGGGTTAAATATTGGCGTCAGCCATTGTTGATTTGGACCAGTTCAATACTCGTAGGTTTGATAGGCATTCTTTTCCATTCATGGAATTTTTACAGTTCCACAGTGTCACAAAACAACAATAATGCCATGATGTCACAATAAGACGTTATAAAGACAATTTATCAATTCCGAAGCTCGAAGACAGAAAATTGTCAAACTTCACAAATTAATTTCTCAACAATTAGAACATCTTACGAGCTGATACTTCAGGACTAAATCATAAAATATCTGTACTTTATTATTTAGAATTATTTAGAAATAGTTCATTCGCGCACTTTTTGTGACGCACTAAAACGAAGTTGACAAATAAAACACCAAAAATAAACAAAGCGGGCTGTGTTAGTGAGGCTTCAGAATGTGGGTGTTTGTTTACATTCTGCAAATCGAACTAATTTTAAAATTAACCATAATATGTACTGAGTAGGTAATAATTTAAATTTTCGCCACACTACCATCTATTTATCCATGTTAAAACACCAGGTACATTGGAAATAAAATTGATTTTCTTAGCTAAACAAATACGTGTAAACTATGGATTACAGTGTTATCATAATTCCGTGAAAATTGAAACGGATTTATCGAAAAAAATAGGAAATTTTTATGCTTAAGTAACACAGCACTATAACAGCGGGCAAGCCTATCTTTGCACTGAATGACACTGCACTCACTGACACTGGCCGCCATGTTGTACTCACCTCACACCACACGACACAAAAACTGGCCGCCATCTTGGACCCACATGTATCTTGCACTGACTGACACTCACCTCACACCACACGACACAAAAACTGGCCGCCATCTTGGACCCACATGTATCTTGCACTGACTGACACTCACCTCACACCACACGACACAAAAACTGGCCGCCATCTTGGACCCATCCATCTTGGTCCCATCTCCTACCACACACGACACAAAAACGGGCCGCCATCTTGGACCCACATGTATCTTGCACTGACTGACACTCACCTCACACCACACGACACAAAAACTGGCCGCCATCTTGGACCCACATGTATCTTGCACTGACTGACACTCACCTCACACCACACGACACAAAAACTGGCCGCCATCTTGGACCCATCCATCTTGGTCCCATCTCCTACCACACACGACACAAAAACGGGCCGCCATCTTGGTCCCACCACGGTCGCCCCAACATTGTAGCGATCGGGTTGCAACATTGTTGCAATTCTATAAAGGACACAAAAACTGGCCGCCATTTTGAACCCACCATGCACTGACTGACACCACCTCCTACCACACACGACACAAAAACTGGCCGCCATTTTGAACCCACACCATAAAGGACACAAAAACGGGCCGACGACACTAAAACTGGCCGCCATTTTGAACCCACCATGCACTGACTGACACCACCACACGACACAAAAACTGGCCGCCATTTTGAACCCACACCATAAAGGACACAAAAACGGGCCGACGACACAAAAACTGGCCGCCATTTTGAACCCACCATGCACTGACTCACACCACACCACACACGACACAAAAACTGACCGCCATTTTGAACCCACACCAAAAAGGACACAAAAACTGGCCGCCATTTTGAACCCACCATGCACTGACTGACACTACCACAGTTCCACTCATAGGCCACGCCCCCAACAACCCCCCTCAGACCACGCCTCCCACCCCCCACCAGCCAATCACAAACACGCTTACATACCACCAATTGTGACGTCATCTTTACATCCGGGGGGAATAGCCGAATACTTACCCACTACATACTACTTATATAGGTGATAAATACATATCATACTTTGTTTTCAGTTCATGTCGTTCGAGATGTTTTCCCAACGCTCGCGCGGTGATACCAACTCTCGTCCTGCCTTCTCGAATGACATGAACTGAAAACAGCGTATGATAATCTATAAATCTTACCGTAGATTGGACCTGAGAGAAAGCTCTGATCATTATTATATTGTAATCGTCTCTCTTACCGTAGATTGGACCTGAGAGAAAGCTCTGATCATTATTATATTGTAATCGTCTATATCTTACCGTAGATTGGACCTGAGAGAAAGGTCTGATCATTATTATATTGTAATCGTCTATCTTACCGTAGATTGGACCTGAGAGAAAGCTCTGATCATTATTATATTGTAATCGTCTATCTTACCGTAGATTGGACCTGAGAGAAAGCTCTGATCATTATTATATTGTAATCGTCTATCTTACCGTAGATTGGACCTGATCATTATTATACATCCCAGCTTATAACGTGGTTCGTCATTTTAATTAACTTTCTTTTCTAATTAAACGTATAACAATTGATTGCCCTGTCACTTTGTGTCTCTTGTATAACATTTCAGTAATTCTTCAAAAATTCCAATGATCGTTTTGCACATTTACTGTTGATTTAATTCGTTAAAAACGAAAAAGATAAAACGCAATTGGTTCTCTGTACACAAGACTGGTTCGTCAAAGAACGGTATTTTTTCTTTTTGCAAACCATGAGAGTATAGAGTTAATTCATTTGAAGATTCAAAGAACCAATATTCAGATTTAAAAACAAATCCTTGCAAACCCGACAATTCGTAGTGTACATCAATAAGAATCCAAGAGGGGACCGTTTCTTATTATAGCTTCTTGTACCATCCTTGTAATTAAACATATAAACCGCAAATATACACCCATCTCATGTAATATACACCCATCCCATGTAATGACACCAAATGGACGTGAAAAAAGTGGGTTACTCACGTGTAGGTTTATTTCCAAAGTAACCACTTGTTAAAACACTTCCCGTAATAAGATTAGAGGAACAGTCGTCAATACTGAAATGCAAATGAAAACAAAGTAGGCAATACATGTAGTTGACGTTATTTTCTAACCGATATAACACAATATCAACCACCTCGCTGGGGGTCTAATAACACCCCAGCCATCAGTCAGATTTTTGGACCGGATTCGGGGCCTTCGCGCACATCGCCGGAAGTGACATCATATATAGTAAAATAGATGTTTACTGAACATTTTGGTTACTTTTCAAGTCTGCATAATACCTCTGTTGACCTAGCATTAAAAAGAATTATCTGGAGATAATTTCCCCTGTTTATTTGGACAGAGCATATGAAAAGTAGTTCGCTCATGTGCACCACTAAAGGAGTTGTTCGGCCGGACTTAAACTGAACCGTGCGTTGGTTGGTTTCCCCTATACGTCATAGCAACGTAGTAAAGGTCAACTTCCGCTATTGGTGGCAGGGATGGTAATGGAACCTGCGAAATGGAGCATGCGCTGTGGGGAGGTTGACACAATATATGGAAGCCGGATATTGTAAGTTCAAAAGAGTTCTTGATTAAAAAAACGGGTATGAAACGTTACTGGCATGGTCACGCTGTATAGGGGGAACCCATAACAATTGATGTCCATGTTCAGCTTACTGTTCTAGCTGGCATCCAAAATAAAATAGACGGATCTAAACAGATGACCTCGTGAGGGGAGACGGAGCGAATTTCCTGCCAGTCAATGAGCTTCAAAGTCGGGAATAAAAGCTGCCCATTTCATTTTTCATTTTGCTATTATTCATAACATATCTATCGAAAAAGTTAGGTATATAGGAATAGAATTTTAGAAGAAATAAAAAATGCAAACGTCACGGAACTGGAAATATACACATTAATAAAACAGAAATGTGTGGGATCTGTACATGAATTATTTTTGCAAAATATCCAAATAAAACTTGATAAAAATCAGCAAAAATGGGGAAATGAATTAGAAAGGGGAAAACAAAGGAAAGGGTTTGTTTGGTCGTCTATCTACAACATAAGTACGACAGTATCACATCATCCCAATAATCCTACTGACAAACTATCCTTTGATACTGTGCTGGAAAACCGATTCGTGCCCATTCTGTGACTAAGATAAATAAACACTCATATATTGTATCATTGCACTTATTCGGAGGAACGGTGAACTTCGCAGATAAGGTTTACACATGGGAATTTGAATGCTCCCGGTGATCTAATCTATCAACGCTACTGGGGAATGTGAACGGAGAAGTCATCTTGTGTATGAATATACGTCATTGGTGCCAAAAAAAAGTTAATAGTGATATAATGCAGCAACAACGGACATTTGAAATTGGGCTTTAGTCTGTGTTTGACCTTTTCTATACATTCTGTAACACTTGTGTCAATAACATCGAGCTAACCAGTGCAATAATTACAAGATTTACCACAGTTATGTGAAATGTACATGTGTCAAGTGCAGGTGTTCATTAGGAGATTCCAAGTAACAATCGAATAAAACAAACAAATAATTTGCAAGATGAAATTTCCTTCTCAAGTTTAACTTTTTTCCATCGGGAAATTGATTAACAAAGCGACACAAATAGGCATACATCCACTTAATTTCCAACCGAGACGGGAGCTTGTCCCAACATTAGTGGATGAGTTTTTCTTCAAAAAAGGGGAGAAAGGTTGTCAAAGTTTAAAATATGTTTCTACCTCTCATTATAATCTTTGTTGATAATCAATCTAAGTAGCCCTTGCGCTAAAATATACACTTTCCCAAACTAACCATGCGTGTGAAAGCATTATTTCTTAATTCTAGATTTTTCAATATATCTAAACTATAACACCTTGAACCGAAATGATATTCCTATAATGATATTCCTATAATGATATTCCTATCTGATGTCGAAGCAGATATGGTGACGTCGAAAATATTAGATTAGTTTTTATTTAACCCTATCTGGCCCGGGCGACTTGGGGTGTATCGCATCCTGGGGGGGGGGAGGGGGGGGGGTTGGCGGGGGGTTTGGAAAGTGCCGCCCCCCTATATATTTTCTTTACCACTAAGGCTAGAGCGCTGAAACATACCACACAGTATCTTTGGTTCAAGCTCTACCGGAAAATGTAAAATAATCCAAGATGGCCGCCATGATGACGTCACCGTGACGTAATCTTCTCGGAAGCCATTTTCGGCCTTTTTGGGGTCGATTTTTCGAAATTTTTATTTTTCCGATTTTTCTCTCGAAAAAAAATAAAATAAAATATAGAATAATTAGTTTTGCATAAATAAAATACTTTCAAGGCCTTTTAGGCAAGGGAAAATGTGAAGAAATGGATCGAAAAGATTGAAAAACACGACTTTCGCGGATACCACATGGGCGCCATTTTAAATTTACGCATGATCCTCTGCCCGGGGATATATGAAAATAGGCTCAAAATGATCCCAATAAGATAAGCTTAAAAGTCACCAAGTTTCAGCCTCCTCGGTTTCAGGGTATTAATGATATTGTTAAATGGGGTCATCTGTGGGGTTTTAAGTTTTCATCTGTGAAAACTGAAGCTGTATTATTTACAAAAAGGCATTTACAGAACCCGCTTAATCTTGTGTTGGATGGTTCTACTGTAAAAATTTCCAACTCATTTAAATATTTGGGTGCTATATTGGACAAACGTCTTACAAGGAAAGAACATATTAATGTCCTAACTGTTAAATGTAAGAAAGTATTAAACCTTATGCGTTGTGTGTCTGGAAGATCGTGGGGTGCAGACAAGAAAACATTATTATTATTATATCGTGCATTAATTTGTTCTAGATTAGATTATTGTTGTGAGGCATATGATAGCGTATGCGCGACACTGAAATCAAAACTAGACTCTGTTCAGTGTCACGCTCTTCGTAAATGTACAGGGGCTCTCAAAACCACTCCCTCTTCGTATATGTACAGGGGCTCTCAAAACCACTCCTTTAAATGTTTTACAAGTTATGTGCAATGAGTGGCCTCTGTATATTCGGCGACGTATGCGCACTCTTAAATTTACGCTAAAGTTAAAGTCCTCAAAAAGCCAATCTGCCCTATCTGTTTTTACCCCTACTCCATATTGTAAGATATGAGCATCTTATGATAATTGGTTTTCTACAAGTTGTTCAGGTATAAGCATCTTATGATAATAAGTTTTCTACAGTTAAATATTGTATGATAGTCTTGATGTCATATATGATGCCTGCCTGTATGGTTTCTGAATAACATCGTAGTACCCTGGTTTTATGATTTGTTTGACATTTTCAGTATCCTGTTTGGAATGTTAAAAGTATGGAGGAATGTTTTTAACCACATTTATTTGTGAGAATCAATTCTGAACATATAAACCGTTTATGTAAGTACAATGATTTAACCTTCAGTTTGATGGTTGTGGTATGCAATGTGACAGTTCTGTGATATGTCTGTCCAAATAGTACTTAAGCTAAGTACATCCTTGTCGGGTTAAACTGACATTATAATTGTATAAAACGGAATGAACGGCATATTGCAGGCAGATATTAACACCACGTCTCCCTGATGGCAGATCCATCTTGTATCGTTAGAAGCTCGATCATGCTTCCAATAATATTATGCTAACTCCAGTTTCGGCAAAATGACTGACTATAGAATAGTCTGGATGTTGATGTGGTTACCCTAGTCTGCCTGCCAAATAGTGCCGGTCGTTCCTAGTTTAGGTGGACTGAATCTACAATAAATCGGCTTAATATTCAGCAGACGTTTTCGTTGTATCCTCTCTCATTTAAGACGTTGTCAATACTTCGGTATCTTTAGAAGTCGGACCTGTTGGACTATTATTGTTTAAGGTTTTGTGAAGACACTCCCTGTGTCTTGAGACGACCAATGCGTTACAACATCTTAAAGATCACGCGCACAAGCCCTGTCGTCTTATAAGACGCGCAAATTTCACAATGGCGAGCTTGCCAGGATAAAGACAATTGTCTTTTGGATACAACTACAAGATCGTGAGAAGGCAGCTTAAGACGATCGACCGAGAACACTGAGAGTACTAATTTTTGGACAAAATGGCTGAGCCAGAAAAACTGCAAGAGCTTCAGACCATTTCTCAAGGCGTCACGAAACTTGTGGACAATCTGTGAACTGATATTCAGGCCAAGGACAATCGTTAATTGTAAAGAGAACAGGTAAAGGACCTTCCTTCCTTTTTGAACCTACTGCGGTATTGCAGACGGTGATTAAGTCACCCAGACGGGGATGGTGACTGGTGAACACATTTGGTGCCCTTGTTTATTGGCTATTGTGGAATGTTCGACCCTGTTCAATGCCTCCTTGAACTGCCTTGTAATTCTGACCGGAAGGAATTCCGGAATTGCGTCAACAACTGCCGTGAATGATATCCATCTCAGTGATAAAATTTCGACCCAAACACCGTTCATCCTATAACAGCGACATGTTTCTCCTCTTCCTTGGTGACGTGACAGCGTGTGCCAGAAACCTCTGGAACGATTCCATTCCATGGAACAATATCTATACAGGTACAGTTTGATTCGTTTCATTTAACAGAGCCTTGTAAATGGCCGTAGTGATTAAAAAAAATAACTGTGTTGTGGTATATTCTCTGCCTGGACTTCCTTGAACTTTCTGTCTGACGTTCTGAAGTTCCTACTGATTGGCATAGCGCGTGTGATGAACAGTGTGTAATTTACAGGACTGGGTCATGCCTTACGAACTCTAAGACATTGTTTTCTGATAAATTTCTTGGAACATTCTGAACTGAATCCTCAGACAGGTTTGTAAGCATGCATTGAACGCGAGGTTTAACCCTTAACTTTCTCTCTCTCTCTCTTGAACGATCATGTTATATGTGCCATAATGATGCCTTATATGAACTTTTGACATTTCTCGTATATTGTGCATGTGTTGGTGTATTGTCGATAATACTGCAATTCAATTCAATTCAATTCAATGTTTATTGTACTGAACACCCTAGATAGGGCAGAGTACATAAAGAATCAGTGAGGTTGATGAATCAATGGTAAAACAGATAGATTGCATGGATTCCTTTGTGACTGATAAATTTAGTGATTTGCAGATTGATAAATCTATCCTTTGAAGTTTGAACGAGAAACTTGTAATGTGGATTCACAATGATTTTTCTTTGTTGATTTTTTTTGTTAGGATATTTATCGCGATCAGTTTCCATAATAGCTAGTGTTTGAGCTAAGTGAAACTAGGATAATCGCGTGTACACTGAGTACTCGACGTACTAGTGGTTCGTAGCATATGAGTGCTTGGAGTAGGCTGTGAAAGCCTGGTGGATGTGAGCTGATGAGCCCCCACAATTCCTGATTAGGCCATAGAAGCCTGGATATTTGATTATTTGTTTTTTTTTGTATTGTTGTTTGGATCCTCAGATATATAATGATTTCTCTTGCACTGAATTGGTTTGATTTTCATGAACATGTAATCTGTTGATAACCTATTTTGGATTTGAAGCTGATGTATGAATTTTCCAGCAATTGTTTTGATTTTGTGTTTTGAGCGCATTGTTTTGACACGTCCACACTTGTCAGTGACTGGCACGTGTCCCACATACCTAGAGTACATTCATTGAGCAATGATAGTAAATATGGCCTTGTGGCCTTACGCAATGAATATGGACTACGGTAATTGAATAAATTGTTTCCGGTATTCGTCCGATATTTCTGATAACGACCTTGGATATTCATAATGGACTATTCTTCGACATTTCATTATTGTTCTTGCTGCCTTTATGTATTTGTCACTGGACTGGCAGGGTGCATACTGTCTGTTACTAAAGGAGGGAGATGTGTTGGTTTTTCCCTTTTGTCTGGTCTGATCAACCAGCTAGGTGGTACAACACATCTGGCTTCTTTGACCATTCATCGTTTTCTTGACATTTATTTTCTTGTATATTCTTATTGTAGTTGTATGGCACTTTACAAGGTGCCATTCAACTTTAGAATAGTGGAGATATGTAAGATATGAGCATCTTATGATAATTGGTTTTCTACAAGTTGTTCAGATATAAGCATCTTATGATAATAAGTTTTCTACAGTTAAATATTGTATGATAGTCTTGATGTCATATATGATGCCTGCCTGTATGGTTTCTGAATAACATCGTAGTACCCCGGGTTTATGATTTGTTTGACATTTTCAGTATCCTGTTTGGAATGTTAAAAGTATGGAGGAATGTTTTTAACCACATTTATTTGTGAGAATCAATTCTGAACATATAAACCGTTTATGTAAGTACAATGAGTTAACCTTCAGTTTGATGGTTGTGGTATGCAATGTGACAGTTCTGTGATATGTCTGTCCAAATATTTACTTAAACTAAGTACATCCTTGTCGGGTTAAACTGACATTATAATTGTATAAAACGGAATGAACGGCATATTGCAGGCAGATATTAACACCACGTCTCCCTGATGGCAGATCCATCTTGTATCGTTAGAAGCTCGATCATGCTTCCAATAATAGTGTGCTAACTCCAGTTTCGGCAAAATGACTGACTATAGAATAGTCTGGATGTTGATGTGGTTACCCTAGTCTGCCTGCCAAATAGTGCCGGTCGTTCCTAATTTAGGTGGACTGAATCTACAATAAATCGGCTTAATATTCAGCAGACGTTTTCGTTGTATCCTCTCTCATCTTTAAGACGTTGTCAATACTTCGGTATCTTTAGAAGTCGGACCTGTTGGACTATTATTGTTTAAGGTTTTGTGAAGACGATCCCTGTGTCTTGAGACGACCAATGCGTTACAACATCTTAAAGATCACGCGCACAAGCCCTGTCGTCTTATAAGACGCGCAAATTTCACAATATGATAGATTTTATGTTGACAATTCTTCTCAGCCAGAACCGTTTAGTATTCGTTCCAAGTCTATTTGTTCCATGCTTAATATTCCTGATTTAATTATTCAACAGACCTCTGTTCCAGCACTTCCTCCTTGGCATTTAAAATTACCATTCATATCGTGAGATATTCATAGTAAAGTTGAAAAATCTGACCCCCAGTATATTATTCAGTCTTGTGCTAGGGAACATATCGATACTAATTGGTCTCAATATGTACAGGTCTTTACAGTCTGGTCAAAAGATTCTGATCATGTCGGAGCAGCTTTTTGTGTGCCTGAAATCAAATATAGTAAGTGTTTTAGATTAACTGATAATGTATCTGTGTTTACAGCTGAGCTTACAGCTATCTTAATGTCATTGCGGTTTTTATCTGATTTTAGACCAGTTAGAGCTGTGATTTTATCAGACTCGTTAAGTTCCATACAAGCACTTATAAATTTCACTTGGACGAAATCTACTCCTATTTTATATGAGATTTTACATATCTGCACTGTTTTGTCTTTTCAGGGAACACATATATGTTTTGAATGGCTTCCTGCCCATGTGGGTCTTTTGGGGAATGCGTCAGCTGACCGATTAGCCAAACAAGCCCTTTTACTTCCTGATATTTCCATCCCAGTTTTAATGAACATGTCCGAGATTTTAAGTTGGCTCAGACCCCAATTCATTCGCATGTGGCAGGAAGACTGGGATTCGTCTACAAAAGGTCGCTTTTATCATTTTTTATTTCACTGTCACAGACAACGTCATTTGTTTTATACTGATCTTATCCATGCAGGTGTTTTTAATCCAGCCATGGAGAATGTTTTTAAGCCTTCTAGAAATCACGGTAAGGTTTTCCAGGCTGTTACGGATTTTATCATCTGATGTAAGCGGTTTTAATTTATACTGACTATATATTGTAGATTTTAACTTTTTCCTTTTATATTTGGTTTATCTGTGATTTTGCTGTGATGTCTGTGCAGCATTACTATTTTTTGCTTGGCCTATACTTATATTTATTCTTTCTTACTTGTATGCCTTTTTGTCTGCTGCTTTCAACCTGTTTTTGCATGTGTATGCATGTGTTCATTATGTGATAATTTTTGCTGTTTTTTCCATTTATACAAATTTGCATAGCCAACATATTGATTGCTTTTTATATATTTTACTTTTCCCTTTCACGAAAATAACCTGCCAAACATTTAACATCGCCTGCCTTTCCCTGTGCCATAACACTTTAAATCTATCTATTCCCTCTGCATGTTCAATTCAGTGAGATTTTTTTTTATTCATACAGATTACTGTTTTTTTTTGTTTTTTTTTGTACTGAAGCTATTTCAATGACATGGCGCAAATCATTCTATTGAATGGGGCGACAATAATCTAAACTCTGTTTGTCTGTCTGCCTCCTCGGTTTGTCGTTTCGGAGCAGCAGAGAAAAGTTCACTAGGGGGGCGCTTTCCGCCCCCTCCCCCCGCCCCACAGGTCTGGTAGGGTTAACCCTACCTGGCCTGTGGGGGGGAGCGCCCCTAGTAAACTTTTCTCTGCTGCTCCGAAACGACAAAACCGAGGAGGCTGAAACTTGGTGACTTTTAAGCTTATCTTATTGGGGTCATTTTGAGCCTATTTCCATATACCACCGGGCAGAGGATCATGGGTAAATTCAAAATGGCGGCCATGTGGTATCCGCGAAAGTCGTGTTTTTAATCTTTTCGCTCCATTTCTTCACCTTTTTCTTGTCTAAAAGACCTCGAAAGTATTTTATTTATGCAAAACTAATTATTCTACATTTTATTTGATTTTTTTCGAGAGAAAAATCGGAAAAATGAAAATTTCGAAAAATCGACCCCAAAAAGGCCGAAAAATGGCTTCCTAGAAGATGACGTCACTGTGACGTCATCATGGCGGCCATCTTGGATTTGTTTTACATTTCTCGTTAGAGCTTGAACCAAAGATACTGTGTCGTAAGTTTCAGCGCTCTAGCCTTAGTGGTAGAGAAAATATATAGGGGGGCACTTTCCGCTCCCCCCCCAGGCTGCGATACACCCCCAAATCGCCCAGGCCAGATAGGGTTAAGGTTTTATATTTCTTATATACAACCATCCATGTTGTATTGTATACGACAAATCCAATCTGCGATGTGAATAATGCTTAAGGGTTTATCTTTAACCCTACCTGGCCTGGGGGTGGGAGGGGGGGGGGGCACTCCCCCACTCCCCTATCAACCCTGTTGATTTTATGCTCCTATCTCCGGAACGACAAAACAGAATTGAGAGCTGAAACTTCGTGACTTTTTAGATTATCCTGTTGGAGTCATTTTGAGCCTATTTGAATGACTCCCCGAGCAGAGTATCATGGGTAAATTTAAAATGGCGGCCATGTGGGGTACCAGAAAGGCGAAGTTTTGGTCACATTTCTTCAAAATATTTGCTTTTCTGTATGGAAAAGTGGGTGAAACCTATTTATTTCATATCAGATTATTATTTACTAATTTATCATGCAGTTTTTGCCAAGAAAAAACGAAAATAAAAAATGTTCTTTTTGCAAATGATGTCACATTTTTTACATCTTCTTGTAGAGCTTGACCCAACGATATAGTGTGGTAAGTTTCAGCCCTCTTACCTTAGCGATAGCGAAAATATATAGGGGTGGGGCACTTTCCGCCCAGCCGCCCCGGCTGCGGTATACCCCAAATCGCCCAGGCCAGATAGGGTTAACGCATTCAAAAGTATCATAACACTGTCTGAGAGATATTAATATGCATAGCCAGTTCTCCAATTGAAATCATTGTGCGTAAAGTGCTACACTGCAGCAACCCTATTCCCGAGAAAGTAGCAAAAGGGAAATAATGTTGACATATAAACTCGTCTGTACAGGGAAGTAGTATGGGAATAGGTCCCTGATGTGGACCATATCAAATCAAACAGGTTGTTGGTAGTGGGGGTATAGATGATGTTGATACGATTCGAGTGCATCATACAAGGTTTTGGGCAGGCAGGAAATAAATGATATATGACAGTTCGTGTCCTATTAAATAAAATTCAAGGAAGGAGAAATTTTAGCAAATTATCAGTATAGAAACGGGGGGGGGGGGGGGGGGGGCGGAATTTATCTTGGATATGAACAGCTTCGCTTACCGTGGGGGATGACAAATAAAATAATGATTGAAATAGTAATCAAGGGTTTAAACTGTGTATGGAAGAGGAATATACCACTGGGAAGAGCATGGAAACAATCCACACAGGCCTAAGGTATTAACATTATTTTCAATGCGTACATAATTCGGTTTTAATAATGCATCACAGGATATATCCAGCTAGGTTTTAAACATTTGATTGGCCATTTCGTATTTTCAAAATGGGAGTCTGGAATTTTCATTGGCTTGTGAGGAAAAGCCAGCTTATTACAGAGTTTCTGTTTAGTTTTATTACCCACCTCCCACAGTTTTCACACGTTGGTACAGAGGGCCCAGCGATGGACAGGCGACTTAAGTCATTTACACCTGCAACAATATTCAATGGTTCTATAAGAAGTCAGGCAGAGGAGATGGGCATGCAGTGATTGTAAAAGGATAAACGTTATCAACGATCAACATTACCATCTATACTCATCGATATTAATTGTGCAATAAAAATATCAGAATGTGGGATCCGAGGTTTGGGAAATTTGAATTTGAACGTTTTAGCTAGATATAAATTACAATGTTTTGTTGTATGACCAGAATAATCGCAAGGCATTCGGTCTTTTGATTCTCGAGAAATATATGTAGAGGAAATATTTCCCCATGGAAGTACAATTTCGCACAATACACTACACTACATGTACTTCAACAGGTTAGGACCAACCGTCACACTTCGGTATAGGATTGGTTGCACATTTGATGATAAATTGATAGTTGGAATAACACTAATATCTATTCGCATCTCTGAAAAAAACATTGGCGAGTTTACATTCAGGGTTTTGCATAAATTAATTTATTTCGAAAAAACCTCAAACGCGCAAGTTTTGCTACTTTCCCGGTGTATTTTCTTTGAAAACTTGCTACCAATAATTAATCAGTAACATGAAAATATGCGTCAAATAATAAAACATCATTTCACGGTCGAATTTTAAGAAATTTCGTTAAATAAAAAATCTCACAATTCGGCAGAAAAAAAGAAGATTTTGTGAATAACTTCTACAAAACGATTTTGTGAATAACTTCTACAAAACGATTTTGTGAATAACTTCTACAAAACGATTTTGATCGATGATGAAATTCCTAAACGCATATTTTGGTCAGTAGATGCAAGTATTTCCTGTGAGAAAATGGAAAAAAATATAATTTACCAGAATCCACGAATAGTCACTTTTTAGCTAAAAGTGAATTTTCAGGAAATGTTTTGCATATTATAGAATTCTGACTATCTCAGGATTTGAAGCGGCATTATAGGGATATTTTGCCGTCAAAAGGATTCATTTCACTACCGGAATTATGAAATATTCGTTAAAAACCGCTTGTATGAGAAGGTATGGGTTGACCCTAACCTGTTTAATGCCGTGTCATCGAAGAACCGTAGGACTCAAATACTTGACCTTATTCGTAGTAAGCAACCAATTGTTTTTCTTTGCGCCAATGAAACTAAATCTAAACGAAACTAATTTAAAACTAAGTACAGAACATTTTGGCAGTTTAACCGCCACTAATGGGGACCAATTCCTCTCTAAAACGCGCCACATCATTTGGACCGAATAATTTAGACCAGTTCGTGAGTGCGAGGAAAGTCTTTGCTGATATTAAATGATGGGAAGCGGATCTAAAATTCCTGACGGCCTACCATGCCTTTAAGGCGAAGTCATTAAAAATTGTGGTAGTGAATACATCGAGTCACTCAAGCGATAATAATAATGAAAAATAGTAAAACTGATAAACACAACGACGTAACATGACAAATATCTATTATTGTCCATTTGACTAGTTTTACTATCTTTCATCAATTTATCATTGCAAATGGTTAACCTTATAGGAAACTATTTAGCTTGTGTTTACATATATATTGCTACTTGGTTGCTTGGAGCTTGCTCATGGTTAGTGTTCCATGCCGCTAAATTTTTGGCTTACAAAAATGACGATCGTCTCATAAAACCAGGGGGGGGGGGGGCCTTCCAAACTTTCTGCTCTATCTCCGGAACGACAAAAAATGGAAAGCTGAAACTCCGTGACATTGGGGTAATTTTGAGCCTATTTTCATAACCCCCCGAGCAGAGGGTCATGGGAAAATTCAAGATGGCGGCCTCGTGGCGTCCCAGAAAAGTGATGTTTTTGTCATATTTCTTCTAAATTTCTGCTTTTCCGCAACTATTTTATTTTACATCACATTAATATTTACTAATTTATCATGCAGTTTTCGCAAAGAAATCGCATAAATAAAAAAATCGGAAAATCTGACTGAAAAATCGACCAAAAAATGTCGTTTTTGAAAGGTATAGTGTGATAAGTTTCAGCCCCCTAGCTCCATGGGTGAGCAAAATAATTAGTGTGGGGTATTCCACCACCCCCCCCCCCCTTCCAGGCAACAACAGGTCTAAAAAGTTTAATGCGTTTAATGTATACACGACGTGAGAAACTCGCTTAGTTCCGGTGTGGTGGTGATGTCTTGAGGATCAGTCAAAATATTTTCTTTAGGGATAAGTGTCCGTCCTTCGTTGCAATTGTGGAGAAAAATGTGCTAGCCGTGTTAGGAAACGGGAATCGGACACTTTCAGTCACTCGATCTTTAGCCGCCATACCGAGAATATCATAGACGCCATACCGAGAATATCTTAGACGCCATATCTTAGACACCATACCGAAAATATCTTAGACGCCATACTGAGAATATCTTAGACGTCATATCGAGAATATTTTAGACGCCATACCGGGAATATCTAGCTGGTCTGATGGCTAAAACTGTCCGGCTACTATCATTTAACCCAGCTAGGATATTTTCTCCACATGTGCAACTAAGACTGTTGTATGTGAAGGGATACTAATCTCAAGACATTCTTAATCATAGCACTGGCAGTAGAGTTAGAACAATCATATCTTACCTAAATCTGTGTATAAATCACTTCCTCTCATTTCCACCCAGTTTGTGTTGCTGTAGAAAGATGACTGGGTGCAGATAAAGCAACCTATGAGTTCTCGGAGAAGGTCAAAGTTCGTGTTATCTTCCGCCTCGTCTAGAGCTTGTAACAAGTCCGCTCTTATGGTTAAAAGCAAAGCTTGTCCTAAAAGTCAACAAAAGAAATTAATATCAAAGAAACATATGACAAAATGTTTTCTTAGTGGAGTTAATTAGAAAAAAAACAGTGTAGAATCTAATGACGCAGATGATACAGATGTGAACTGGGAAACTCCATTTTGTTTATCAAAACTTTAAATGTATTGGCACTACGTTGAATTCAGATCAACATTTTCTCATGCAAATATTAGGAAAAAGAGCTCTTAATAATATCGCATCGTCGCGAGCACAACTTGCTCCGGTCGTGTGCCTCTTGTGGAGAGAAAATGGTAGAATACATGATCTATTTTCATTTTACTCGCCCAGTTGGGGAATAACATGTTTCTATAGAACATATTTCCACTGAATGTAATAAAGTAGGCGAGAGGGTTTTTTTTTCTAGATACAAGAATAAACAGCTGAGATTTACCAAGTTGATGACGAGGCGTTCGACGTCAAACTTCGGTTCATTCTATTACATCGTGGTTTATCTTAACTGCTTAACCAAAAGAACAATTATTTATTTCTCAATTAGATGACATTTATGTACACTGAGATGAGCCTGTTTTTCCAATCGTCCATTGCTACAAGTTTTCAGAGATCCAAATACTTTATGACTTGGGGTGCATCTTACACCAAAATTCCATGCCGCTGTTCCAATTTCAACACAAATAATATCGGTTCTTTACATGGCTGCGCTGTGCGAAGTGTACGCTGTGCGAAGTGTACGCTGTGCGAAGTGCTCATCGTTGATAATGTTTCATCCTCCGTTCATCGGTGAAATTGATTTGTATATATAGCCCAGAGCATCAAGGGATATCTTTCAATTTCATAATACTTCATCAATACTTCATCGGGGTCAATTCAAATCCCCCCTCCCACAAATCTATTTTTCTTTCTGTAATTGGTTTGTGAAGAACATTGAAAGGATATCCAACCAGTCTTAGAGCTTCAAAGTTGACACTTGTCATCGCACTTAATTACCATTTGCAATTTCTTCGTTGTAGAAGGTGGCAGCGTTTGTCCTAGATGCACAAAATGTCATGGCGGCTGAGGCAATGGTGAGGATGGACCCAGCAAATTTCGTCGGCGAAGCTTGATCTGCAATTAGATATATTTTATTCTAAAGATAAAGTGATTATTGTTGCATAGGCTATCGCTACTCTGCTTGTTCAAGTAACAAGCGGTAGTTAACTTTAAGATTACATAGTCGCATGTATGTTTGTAATACTGGCAACGTGACGATATGCGATTTTTTTACCCCACAAAAAATAGAACTGTGACAACCTCTACCGGTACCTAAAGCGATTCACCGGTGCTCGAACATCAGCGGAATTAAAATATATTGGGTCTTCGCCACTGAGCCTCATCAGGTGGCTGAACCATACAAACAGTGGGTTTGTCTGCCCCAGCTATATTGGCATCAATATCCTTTCCTTGCATATGGTGTATATGCATCTCGCCCAGGATTTACTAGATTTATATTTACTTAGAACATCCTGATCTGTTGTCCGTGTAAAATGTTCTTACATAGCCGATACTTTCTTTTCCACCTTTTAAGTGTCCATCCTTAGTTTCTATATAGAATAGGGATACTCTTGCCCGGACATTCTTTGCGTTCACACCGCCAGGAATGAAAACCTTTGATTGTTTCTTCTTTCGATACTGGGTGAAGTTACTCAATATCACGTTCATAAAGTTAGACCGCGGTTCGCAGTTCTCAGTTCATTATTTGAGGAGACCAGCAATTATTACGTTATCGAATCAGCCAAATCCGGAGGATGTCTACAAGCATCGGACCCTATCTTTCGTACACAGCCGTCCATAAAAGACAGTATCAGCATCAGACGCCAAACAAGCAACAACGAAAATTATATATCTGAAAAAAATCTAGTTTCTTGCAAGGGAGAAACGGTGACCTAACGCTATATCTAGTTTCTTGCAGGGAGAAACGGTCACCTAACGCTATATAGACGATTTTCTCGCGGTAGATAATGGCTGTATCCAGACACAATAAAGAGTACAAGTGTTGGGATCCACTGATTAACTAGACATAATACAGGAGAAAAGTGACTCCGGAAATCTTAGCGAAAAGCATTTTGTAGATCCCGAAGAGGACATGAATAAATATATGTCGAAATACTGATCTACGAAATGCTTTCCGCTAATATTTTCGGAGTCACTTTCTTTCTGGAAAGGATATGTAGGGCAACAAACTGTCTCTGTGTGTCCCAGGCCCGGGGCGCAATGGGACACCCACTGCGGTGCGGTGAGACAATAATCGAAATACATTTCAGATGAAGTATATACACTGTTATGTTTCATAAGCGGACTAGAAGACTAAGTTAATCTAAGTTAGTTCCTAGTTAGTCCTCTGCGTTTCATAAGATATGTATCAGAGGAAAAAATGAAGAAAAATATTCTTGTGTGATCCCCATTGCAACGGAAACATCTGACTTTTATTTTGTAATAAAACTCCTCAAATCTGAAGGAACAAGTAATCGCGACTATTTATGACACTAAATAATGCAAGATAATAACATTTATGATCAAAGTAAGCTCACCATTTGATTAACATCGTCCCAGTGCGGATTTGTGAAACAAGTAATACACACATTTGAGATAATAAATTATTATTATTATTATTTAAATTGTACTTTATTCATCCTCTTTTAACAGTATCAAAACATTATTGAAGTACTGCAGAAAGCTTGGCATATGGGGGGTAGTGGGTTTCTGCTGAAAATAATGCGATGTGATTCCCGTACTTAACATATGAGGGAGTCAGCTTTTCCCACTGTGTCCCAATCAACCCTAGCCATAATGGCACATCATACTGGAATTATCTCTCTATTGAAATGAAGCGGAGCTTCTCTCTCGTCGAATTTACGATAAGGGAGATTATTACAATCTTTGGTTATCCCTTTCTAGAGAGTAATATTCCAGTGGGATCTGCATATGGCGTATACATATCTCGCCTATAGTAGTATTTGCTAGATCCTGTGTAGGAATGTGACGATTTAATCAACATCACAACATATTATTGCAGATACTTATAAAACAGGACTCTACGACCAAGCGCCTCCACTCGAAGTTTCTCAAATTTGGCGATATATACATATCGAATGCTGATAGAAAAATACGAGCGTAGCGTGCAAGATGTGCGGTGTTACGTTTCGTAACATGTCTATTTCCGCTTAACCCGAGGCTAGGTTCTCACTATTTGATATAAATTATATTATTGGAGATGACACCTCGCACTACGAGATATAACTTATATTATCGGAGATGACATTTTTTTCTACTTGATATAACTTATTTTATTGAAGATGACATCTCCCACTAGTTGATATACCTTATATTATTGAAGATGACATCTCTCACTAGTTGATATAACTTATACTATTGAAGATGACATCTCTCACTAGTTGATCCATCTTATATTATTGAAGATGACATTTCCTATTAGTTGATATAGCTTATATTATTGGAGATGACATCTCTCACTACTTGATATAACTTATATTATTGGAGATGACATATCTCTCTAGTTGATATAGCTTATATTATTGGAGATGACATCTCTCACTAGTTGATATAGCTTATATTATTGGAGATGACATCTCTCACTACTTGATATAACTTATATTATTGGAGATGACATATCTCTCTAGTTGATATAACTTATATTATTGGAGATGACATCTCTCACCAGATGATATAACTTATATTATTGGAGATGACATCTCTCACTAGTTGATATAACTTATATTATTGGAGATGACGTCTCTCACTACTTGATATAACTTATATTATTGGAAATGATATCTCTCACTAGTTGATATAACTTATATTATTGGAGATGACATCTCTCACTAGTTGATATATCTTATACTATTGAAGATGACATCTCCTACTATATATACTTGATATAACTTATATTATTAGAGATGACATCTCTCACTAGTTGATTTAACTTATATTATTAGAGATGACATCTCTCACCACTTGATTTAACTATTATTAGAGATGACATCTCTCACTAGTTGATATAACTTATATTATTGGAGATGACATCTCTCACTAGTTGATATAACTTATATTATTGAAGATGATATCTCTCACTAGTTGATATAACTTATATTATTGGAGATGACATCTCTCACTACTTGATATATCTTATATTATTGGAGATGACATCTCTCACTAGTTGATATAACTTATATTATTGAAGATGACATCACTCATTAGTTGATATAACTTATATTAGTGAAGATGACATCTCTCACTAGTTGATATAACTTATATTACTGGAAATGATATCTCTCACTAGTTGATATAACTTATATTATTGAAGATGACATCTGTCACTAGTTGATATAACTTATATTATTGGAGATGACATCTCTCACTACTTGATATAACTTATATTATTGAAGATGACATCTCCCATTACTTGATATAACTTATATCATTGGAGATGACATCTCTCACTAGTTGATATATCTTATACTATTGAAGATGACATCTATCACTATACTTGATATAACTTATATTATTGGAGATGACATCTCTCACTACCTGATATATCTTATATTATTGAAGATGACATCTGTCACTAGTTGATATAACTTATATCATTGGAGATGACATCTCTCACTAGTTGATATATCTTATACTATTGAAGATGACATCTATCACTATACTTGATATAACTTATATTATTGGAGATGACATCTCTCACTACTTGATATATCTTATATTATTGAAGATGACATCTGTCACTAGTTGATATAACTTATATTATTGGAGATGACATCTCTCAATACTTGATATAACTTAAATTATTGGAAATGATATCTCTCACTAGTTGATATAACTTATATTATCGAAGATGACATCTGTCAGTAGTTGATATAACTTATATTATTGGAGATGACATCTCTCACTACTTGATATAACTTATATTATTGAAGATGACATCTCCCACTACTTGATATAACTTATATCGTTGGAGATGACATCTCTCACTAGTTGATATATCTTATACTATTGAAGATGAAATCTCTCACTATACTTGATATAATTTATATTATTGGAGATGATATCTCTCACTACTTGATATAACTTATGTTATTGGAGATGACATCTCTCACTACTTGATATAACTTATATTATTGGAGATGACATCTCTCACTAGTTGGTATATCTTATATTATTGAAGATGACATATCTCACTAGTTGATATAACTTATATTATTGGAAATGACATCTCTCACTACTTGATATAACTTATATTATTGGAGATGACATCTCTCACTACTTGATATAACTTATTATTCCAGATGACATCTCTCACTAGTTGGTATGACTTATATTATTGAAGATGACATCTCTCACTAGTTGGTATGACTGATATTATTGGAGATGACATCTCTCACTAGTTGATATAAATTATATTATTGAAGTTGACATCTGTCACTACTTGATATAGCTCATATTATTGGAGATGACATCTCTCACTACTTGATATAACTTATATTATTGGAGATGACATCTCCTACTAGTTGATATAACTTATATTATTGAAGATGACATCTCTCACTACTTGATATAACTTATATTATTGAAGATGACATCTCCCACTAGGTGATATAACTTATAGTATTGGAGATGACATCTCTCACTAGTTGATCTAACTTATATTATTGGAGATGACATCTCTCACTAGTTGATATAACTTATATTATTGGAGATGACATCTCTCACTAGTTGATATAACTTATATTATTGGAGATGACATCTCTCACTAGTTGATTTAACTTATATTATTGGAGATGACATCTCTCACTAGTTGGTTTAACTTATATTATTAGAGATGACATCTCTCACTACTTGATATAACTTATATTATTGGAGATGACATCTCTCACTACTTGATATAACTTATATTATTGGAGATGACATCTGTCACTAGTTGATATATCTTATATTATTGGAGATGACATCTCTCACTACTTGATATAACTTATATTATTGGAGATGACATCTCTCATTACTTGATATATCTTATATTATTGGAGATGACATCTCTCACTAGTTGATATAACTTATATTATTGGAGATGACATCTCTCACTAGTTGATTTAACTTATATTATTAGAGATGACATCTCTCACTACTTGATAT
>JAVTVY010052076.1:0-26722 GCA_036873755.1 Hanleya hanleyi | reverse complement strand
AACTTTAAAGGAATAGAAAACATATGGTCAAAGTATATTCCATGCGGAAGAGTAATGCCCCCAGTGTCCAAAAACCATAACGGTGATTTTTTGCGATTTTTTCCAACTGAAATAAAAACTCTGAAAGACGCGAAAAAGGCTGCAAATCGACAGGACATAGTCGCCGCCATTGTTAAATTTAGGCTGAATTTGAGCCAATCAGAAAATTCGGATTATTTTGTGCGCTCTGCGCGTGACGTCACTTGGCTCCAAGATTCTCGCTGTTAAAACAGAATAACATGCCGGTATAGTTCAGATTCCCGCAGTGTCTGAAACGACCTGAGAGTATTTATGCAGGGATATTAATTAGAAGACAAGTTTGTGTGTTTGTACGAGTATTTCACAAATACCCTGTCAATATGTCACAATGCGTGGCGTTTGGGTGTTTTAACAGGGCTGACAGTGACAGTAGGCCGAACAATATTCCGATTGACGTCTCATTTCACCGATTTCCATTGCGTAAGCCCGACTTGCTGAAGCAGTGGGAACATAACATCAGTCGACAGGGCTTCAAACCGACGAAGAACTCAAGACTTTGTTCCGCGCACTTTTCACCAAATTGTTTTAAGGAAGATGCTTATGCAAAATATGGAATCCATCCCGAGGGAACGCAGAAAAGATTGCTGAAAGAAGACGCTGTGCCAACTGAGTTTGTGCATCGTCACGCTCACAAATCAAAACGAGTGTCAACAGTTGCCAGGTTGGAAAAGCGAGAACAGCAAAGAAAGATCGGGGAGGTATTGTGTTCAAGTTATTTATATTATTGGTGATCTAGGCCTATGGCTGTCCACAAAAAGAAACATATTTTCCTAATTGGGTGATTACCGCGGGTCCAGTTTTCAACATACATTTGAGTGGGTAGTTGTTGCTGTTTCTTAGGGTATGTGCGGGTACTTTCTGGATCAACTCTATTCGAGACGGCTGATCCTTATTCACCGATCACTGCGGGGAGTAACGAGGTGAATCTTAACAGGGGATTAGATAGCACATCATTTGGTAGACATTTCATCATAAACTGTGGTTCAAAAACCTTTAGTATGTCAAAACGGTCCCTATTCCCTAAACCATGCTTTAATTTCATGACTTTTATCTTTGATGTTTTTTAATTATTGACAGTTTTCTGACATGGCTCTATTCAACTCAATGTTAAGTTTCACCGCGCTGCTTCATCAAGTGTGAGGATGTGTGCTCCCTCAAATTGGAGATGTGGCATGATTTCTACACCTTAGTTAACGTTTTGTTATGCATTGGTTGACTGGGTGATGGCAAACAAAAAGACATTAGGTACCGGTAGTGAAGGTGCGGGGGGGGGGGGTAGGCTTCACCTTATTCAAAATCTCAATATCACAGGTGTTGTGACTTATTATCGGTACTAAACAGCTAAATGCATATGTCCTCCTCAAACCACCAATTTTGTGTTGATATTTTTCTGCACGCAGCATGATGTTTCTTCCTAAATTTCAGTTACTGTCAGAGTCCTCCCAGAAGGATATAACTGTGTGTCGGGAATCTACAAGCGATAGTAGCACTACAGCAGTTCCAAAACTGGTAAATTCATTTGGAACTGTTTATTCTTTAAACTGGGTATTTTCCAATAGATTACGATATTGAGATTTTATCCATATGTTTTAGGGGTTTGGGGGGGGGGAGGGGCTACAGTGTAATATAACCATTTCTCATAGTAAGTTATCTCTAGCATAAAGGAATTTAAATTTTTACATCATTAATCTTTCGAAGATTATTCCATTTGTTAAATGAAGCAATAATCTTCAATAGTTTTACTGTCTGGAGCTTTCTGCCTGGAAATATAAAATTTGATTATATCGTTTTTGTTGTTTTGAAGATTGGCCCCTCTAGGGCCAAGAAGAGGAAAGCTGCTGCTGAAACGGTTACTAGGGCAATGGTCGAATTGGAACACGAGAGCACAGAGGGCACGGTGTTACCGAACCAGAGTCACATGTACACCCCCAGACACCCACATCTGTATCAAGACAGCAGGTATCTCAACCTTCAGAACAATACAGCTCATCTCATTTTGGTCAATCTGCCAGCGAGATACCAAAATTTTCTAATTTTAGTTTCTGTTTAAGTAGGTTACATTTTTTTATCATACTCTTTTTGAGGCATGAGTAGTAAGTTTACTCAAAAAACATTTTTTTTTATCATTTTCTGTCATAAACCACTGTTTATGCTGCCGTGAATCCCATTTCAAGCTCACAAATACTGGTATGTGTAGAGTCTCATTGTCTAATGAAGTTTTATAATTTTCTATTTCAGTCTGCTATTCCTCAGCTATCATCTCTGTATGGTACTCCGCTGCGAACAGGGAGAGATCACCCTTATGCAAATAGACCTCTGCGTTCTTGTGCCACTCAGACTACATGGAACAGCACTGTCGAGCAGGAAGTGTTCATTGATGAGTCAGAGTCAAGTTCTCCAATTCAGTCACCATCGCGCTCGAAGTTTGGTGGAGAGATAACAGATGAAGAACAACTCGCGGAATATTTGCCATCAACGGACAGCAGTGAATCAAGCAGTGCAGAGAAGTCTGGAACTTTCGACCCCTGTAAAATGAAAAAGTATATTGTGTTTGAGGAAAATCTGAAAGATCTTCACAAATTCTGTAAGGAATGTGGCAGTCCAGTCACAAAATCTTCCAAGTTCACGAGAGGTTCGATGGTCGGTTTCAAGATTTCCTGCCACAGTGGTCACTCATATGTCTGGCATTCCCAGCCTCTTGATAGGAAGCAGCCAATGGGCAATTTGCTCATTGCAGCTGCAATATTGACTAGTGGGAGCACCTATTCCAAAATAAGTGCTTTTGCTGACATGCTGAACCTCCTGTTGTTCTCGAAGACTGTGTATAATAAAGTACAAAAACAAAGCATTCTGCCAGTGATACAGGAATGTTGGGAGGAGGAAAGAAGAAAGGCTACAGAAGAAGTTAAGCTAATAGGATCTGTGGTGCTTGCGGGAGATGGGCGTTGTGACAGTCCTGGCCACACTGCCAAATATGGCTCTTACACTCTCATGCATACAGATGGGGATGGGAAATCTGGCACAAGAAAGATAGTTTCTATGAAGCTTGTACAGGTTTCAGAGGTAATTACTTTAGTAAATTTAGAAACTTCTTGTTTGGGGGAGTCATTGGTCAATGCAGATCGTGATCACTATCCAAGAGAATAGCAATTAACACAGCTCTTGTCTAAAATATACTATTGCATTAAAACTGAAATCCCTGAAAAGATGTTGGGAAGTGTTGTTTAGTTAATTGGGGGGGGGGGGGCATTCATTTTGATTCTGATCTGTAGGCACTTCTTGAATGCTTAATTTCTAATGTAGTGCTCACAAAACATACTGTGTTTTTTTTAAACAGGTCAAGAATTCTAACCATATGGAACCAGAAGGTCTGAAGAGATGCCTAAAGGAGGTCACTGACAGTGGATTGGAAGTTGGTGTTCTGGCAACTGATCGTCACAACATGGTCACCAGCATGATGAAGAAGGACTACAAACAGGTACATTTATACAATTTACAGGTCTCCATTTTCAATGAAAATCATGGCTTTTTATAGTGTTATTAAACATGTTAAACTGTGATAAAAAAAATTCTGCTAGCTGTATTCAGGTTGAGTAAATACAGTGACATTGGCAGCTCAGTGTAGTGTCGTCTAAGCCTAACTCATCCTTCCTCTGTCCCCTTTTCTTTTGTTTTTAGGATAATGATCATTCTCGATCATCACCTTATCACTCTCCGAACATTTTCTCTTGGACTATTGGTCAGTCTCCTCCACATACCATGGTGACTGAAATTGCAATGGAGATTGAATTGAGTGTGTTACCACTGAAGAGTGAGAATATCAAAGTTTGACCACTAATATTCTATCACACTCTCCATTGCATTCCTAGTCTCAGATATGATGTTACTTGCCATTGTATTTCAAAAGATGATGCTATTTCATATATTTATATGGTATGCAAGATATTGTATTATTATCACTTGAAATGCAGATAAACCATCAATTTGACACCTGGCATCTTGCAAAAGGCATTGTGAAGAAGCTCACCGCCAAGGCCAAAAAGAAGGACTGTACCGACCTTGCTCCTTGGATACAGAGTATTTCAAATCATTTGTGGTGGGCATGTGCTACATGCGGAGAGGACAAACAAGTTCTGCGGTAGGTGATAGTGTGGATTTATAGGTGATACAGAAAAGAAAAATACCATTGAATCTACCTTTACTACATTTATTTACATTTGTTTTTAACAGTTTTGAATAATTTTGTCAACTTGAAGTCATGGGAGCATCTTATCCCAGGGTGCAAAAAGCATGAACTTATGCAGTATAGAGATATTTAGGGGGGCAATGCTGAGAGAGGGAGTTCACCTCCCCCACTCTCTAAAGCACTCCCAAACTTGACAACTTTTGTCTCTGCCCTGCCATTGAATTGACAGCACTTGATCACTTAATGTAGTGGAAATGTATTGCATGACAAGCACACCTAAACTAGTGGATTAGATTGTTGCAGATTATTCTTCAGAAATTAATAGGAACAGTGTGTACTTTGTGGATACTAAATATGGTTTACAAACACAAGTATCTTTCATCTTATGTCATGGTTGTCTGCTGGTTTTGAACCAGCAGTCTAGAATATACAATAATCAGATAGTGTGGGACCTCTTTGTGACCACTTCCAGTAGTTAGAGAACTAATTAATCTTAACTACAAATGTCCAAAGTCTCATTTCACTGTTTAGCATACATTTTAAGCCAGAACTGTATCTTAAGCCTCAGAGATCAAGCTGTCTTATGTGTTCAGGGTATCTATAATCAGCTAGAGTTATGTAATAATTTCTAAAGATGGCAGATTCCCATGATCACCCCCTGGGGTGTTGATCTGAACAAAATCTACTGTACACATATGTCACAGGTTGCTTTGTCTCAGCTGAGGTTGACTGGTTTGTCAAGTAGTGAGTTACAGCCAATATAAGTAGTTCATCCACAATCAATAGAAACTCGAGAATATGAGGACTTTACATAGATTTTTATCAGCATTTGTTATTTAGCTTACATAATATTTGTCACTGGTACATCTAATATAATCATTATGTAACTTTTGAGTGGACGTTTTTTTGTGTATTGTGTGAGATACCGAATAAAAACAAGTTCTCATTTTAATTTCAGAGAAAAATGGCTCTCGGTGTTGCACCATGTGACCAACAACCACAAATGGTCCGGAAACAAAAAGTTCCACAAGTGTGCACATCCAACTCTCTCAACAGCTGACAAAAAAGCAACAAAATGGCTGAAACCCAAGTCTCCAGCTTTTGTTGCTTTGAAGAAAATTGTGACAAATACAAGGCTTCTCAATGCCATGAATCACCTAACAAAGTTCTGCCACACAGGCGAGCTGGAAATTTTCCACAGTATGTTGTTGAAATACTGTCAAAAGAGACAACACTTCCATTATGATGGTAACTAACATTTTGCATATATCATACCACCAAATGTTGTCTAGGCCATGTTTAAACATGGGATGTCCCATCTTAGGGCTATTCCAGTAAAAAGTGTGGGGGGGGGGGGGGTTTGAAGGCACTTCCAAAAAACACCCACCACCTACCGACATGATTTTATTTATACCCCCAGAACCTACCGGATGCCTTTATGAAATTTACCAACAACCCCCCAACAATGATTAATTTTCTAAAAAACGGCTTAACGCCACAAAAATTTTCACCAAGCACCCACCGTATATATTCACTGACTTTCCAAACCACCCACCCACCAACAATTATTTAATTTCATATTAATTTGATACTTTTAATACATGTTTCTTTTTCTTTTTCAGGATCACAAGTGTGCTTTTCCACCAGGCATGATTTCCTCATGAAATAAAGATTATTATTATATGTATACTTTGCAGTGGATGGCGTTTTCCTTCAGCAGACATGCTTTAAGAATACTTCTGTATCCGTGTTACAGACTTAATGATAAGAACCACACTAAGGACTAAAGAAGAAATATTTTAGACAAGGAACATTATTTGTCTTGTTTCTTCACAGATATGCTGCTGTGCACATAATTTTTACATTTCCATAATTCAACCACAAGAACTATTGCAGGTGACATCTGCAGGACAAAAGGCATATATTTAGGGACAGCTGCCCAGAATTAACTGATTAAGCAGCAGGGGGCGATTGGAATAGTTTGGGGGGGCTTCACACTTCGCCCGAGCCCCACCCCCTGCTGCTGATTACAATGAAAGATAGAGTTAGGAGTTGAAACAGAGTTAATATTTAAAGAGAATTGTTGCAGATTAGAAGAGCACCTGTGGTTAAATTATTGGAGGGTATGTACACAGAAATTAAGCAAACACCACAGGGTTCAAATTCAAGTTTTTAATATCACATATATGAACAATTATCAACATCTGACTAGATATTCACTAATGAAAGATAAACACTAACACCTATATAATTCACACTGCTATTGTAAATTTGATATTCCGACTAGAGTCAGTCATTAGTAGCAAATTTAGTATCCAAAGCTCTGCTATTAATACTTCAGTCATTGTTACCTTGTGACAATTTAATTTTTTTCTGAGATTATCTTGTTTCGGAGATTATCTTGTTTCATGTTCCTTTTTTTTTATAAAACATGTTGCTGCGTATCACATTGGTATCATTCAAACTTAGTTAAACAAACAATAAACAGAATGGCATAACTTTACGATGCACTATACCCGAAATGAGATAATGTAATCCAACTTAGTTATAGTACAGTAATAGTAGCCCATATGAGCTATTAAACCCAACCTGTTATATCGTTTGGATTTCACATTTGTTTCTTTCTGCAATATACAGGAATACCGGTATCCTAACGATTGCCTTTGCCTGTCAGGCGAAACCTGCCTGTAAGTGGTTGGCCTAATATTATCAGGAGGACTTTTTCCTGGAGTTGTAACTTGCAGTTGTTGTTGTTGTTGTTATGTTCGGCTGTCAGAAAAACAACAAAATCTCCACTCAACATCGTTCATGCGCTCATATAGGAAGTAGTAGGTCTACAACACAATTTGCACACACTGTCGCAGTCGTCTCCGCATTCTGTCTGTCACACGACGGCCCGACAAGTGTGTTTACTTTCGATACCACGTGTTTTCACAGTTCGACAAATGTGGTACGGTACCAGTCATGTCAACCTGACCTCGTTCACGGAAAAAGCCGACTGCTACCCGATTTATCTCCCTTGTTGGTTCGTACACCGCATTCCCAAAGCCCGCCTTCGCCTTGTCCATGGTCATGTTATGAACTCCGAAATGTAAGTGGATCCGCAGGGTACGGCAATGGGAACAAGGTTTATAGATTTCCGAACTTCATTCGCGATAAAATGACCGGGTTTTGCAGTCCAAACGGCACATTTGCATTGTCAAACTCGCAAAATTCCTCGATATATTTTCACCACACGGCGAACCAACCGACATTATTTTTTTATTCCACAAGAATGCACAACCGACACAAATTAATGAACATCTAAAAACACCAAGTACCTATCGGAAGGGGTCAAGTCAGACAACAAGTACCCACAGGGAGCATTTTATTTTTTGTACAACCATCTACCGACACGTTTTCAAAGTGCCGTCAAAGGCCCCCCCACACTTTTTGCTGGAATAGCCCTTACTATTTTTGGATATGGCTAACTTATAAGCCATAACTGATTAAGCAAATGACTGGATTCAGACTTCTCTCTAGATATATTGATTCAGCTCTACTTGGCTCACTGAAACAGTATCAATCCACAGTTGCCTGGCCTGTGGGATATTGAATGGTCGATGTCTACATATAATTTGTTCAATAAATTATGAAAAGTAATAAATATATATATTTTTTATAGTGTATTTCTCTTTCATCTTTGGCTCAATTAGAGACATTCCCTATAATGTCAAGCCGAGTTACTACAGTCTTCAATTATGTACCATACCCTGTCCTCTATGACATAGAATAAAAGACAAGTTGGGAATAGAACCGCTCAACACGGTCATTTCAAAACATTCTCAACAAAAAACACGAAAGCCTACCTTTCCAAATGCCATTCGTTTTTTACATCCCAAGTGGACCAACCGTCGGAATATATACGCTTTGAATATCTGAACCTCCCCTTTAGGAGAGAAATTCATTCTTCGCGCCAAAACACGGCTTTTCAAGCTCTTAGCCAGCTCTCTGGCCAAAAACACTTCCGTCAGAATTTTAAGGACCGGGTTGTACAATAATATCGGCGACGATTGGTCAAAATTATCCCCTATCCCCGCCCACTGGATTATCTGCCCCTGACTTTAGGGGATAATTTCGACCAATCGTCGCTGATAATATTGTATAGCCCGGTTCTATAAAATTCCGACCGGAAGTGTTTTTGGCCGGAAGTTTGAAAAGCCATGTTTTGGCACGAAGAATGAATTTCTCTCCTCGAGGGAGGTTTCGATATTCAAAGCGTATATATTCCAAAGGTTGGTCCACTTGGGAAGTAATAAACGAATGGCATTTGGAAAGGTAGGCTTTAGGGGGTTTTTTTTTCTGAGAAGGTTTTTAAATGACCATGTTGAGTGGTTCTATTCCCAATTGTATTCTGTGTCAGAGGACAGGGTATGGTGGATAATTAAAAACTGTAGTAACTCAGCTAGCATGACATTATAAGGAATGACTTCAATTGAGCCAAAGATGAAAGAGAAATACACTTAAAAAAAATATTTAAAAAAAAAATCGAGTTAAAAATAAAAAATATTATTAATTTTCATGATTTATTGAAATAAAATTATACGTAGACATCGACCATCCAATATCCCACAGTCCAGGCAACTGTGTATCAATCAGACAACCCTTCTTCTCCCTTCTGTCCGTCATACTCGTGCCCTGTATATCATATTTATGTTCAAAGTGTACATAAGCATCGTTTGGATTCCATTTTTGTACAATGTAAAGTTTGAATGATTTCTGTATTCTCTTTGATAGCAATGTCCGCGAGGCTGATGCTCGCTGCCATCGACTGGAACAACACTAGAAGGGAGCAGAAGAAAGACAAGTCCGGAAAGCCTGCTACTTCTGTTGTTTACTCCAAGAGAAGGAAGATCTATGTCTTGAAAAACCGGTATGGGAAGGCCAAATCTGACCACATGGGAGCGATTATGAAGAGAATTTATGAGGTCCACCGGGATAAAGTGCAGTTAAGGGATTTGACCGTCCAGCCGAACTACCTCGGAATGTGGCCAAGGTGCCGAAACCAGACAAGAGAGAACTTGAAGAAAAGTTCAAATCCAGATTCCAGTAATTCGCAAACATGTGAACTGGCCATGATAGCGGTGTTTAACTTTTACAAGTGATAGTACATCTTCGCTCCGTCAGTAGTGCATGGTTGACTTCTTGGCTGTTCCCACTCCGTTGTGCAGCTCGGCGGTCAGGGGACTGGAATGGGCCATTCTCCCACTCACACCAACGACCTAGCCCACCGGGGTGGGATATCGGCCCTTGGAGGGGTGTAGTTGTCAGTAGGAGATGGGAATGGAACCATCTCTGACAAACTGCATCCCTTCGGGGTCGGTATTGCGACCTGGAAGTCATCATGTGACACCGTTCTTGGAGGGGGGGAGATAATCATTACTGATCAAACAAAATCCTGGCTGGGCAAAGTTAGGGTGCAGTAAAAAGATCTGGTCATATTTATTTTTCTGCATACCTAGAAGTAAGGATCAGTTGATTGAATGATGTAAATAAAGGAAGAGAAATATGGATTGCAACACCAGCAAATAATTCCTGCTTCTACCAAGGCCCTCATTAATGTTATGCTTTAATTTAAACTTTTATTGCACTGTGTCATTCCTGCAAACTAGGGATATTGCTTGTGATTGGATGATTTTTTTTTACCCAAGAAAATTGCTCTGTGTGTACTGGACTTTAACCATGGTAACAGTGCTGTCTTTGAGAAAAGCTGGTGGGATGTGCCCTCCTCGGACATTTCCAGGACCATGATCCATAAGTCAAAGTGATTACCTGTGATTTCATACACTACACAGGTTAACATGGGAGAAGCTGTATTTTACTCTCCTCAAAGTCAAACAGAGATGAGTGGTAGTTTACAGGAGGGTGATCGCTCTCCTTGAAAATAGCCCAATGGGCTCCAATACCCCTCGGTTAGCAGTTATTGTCTTCACTCAACAATCCTGCATCGCATAAAATGCATTTTTAGAACATATGTAGGTTTGCAAAAATCTGATGCAGTTAGGTGGACTGGATTTCTCTCATCCTAGAAAACGTGATGTTAAATCTTAATTCTCTCTCTCTCATCTTAGAAATTCATCTTGAGCCAGGTCAGCATTTGCCAAGGCCTTAACTGATGGGGAACATTTTGTGCTGAGTTTATGGTAGAGCAGGAGCAAATTCTTAGCTCTAAATATACTCTTCTATATAAATATATCTCTTCAGCACACATCTGAACCATGGCCAGATGTATACATAGTTTCAGTTTTGAAAGCCTAGCTATATTTCTTCACGTTATATCATGATAAATAGTATTTGACCTAAAAAAAATACGTCAATGTCATTTTACTGGGATAGGCTTCTAATCAATCACCAGTTGCATATGTAATATGAATTTGAAGACTAGCTTTAGTCCTTCAAAAATTATAGCAAATATCAGAATTTGACCTTGATAAAATGTCAAGGTCAGTCATTTTCAATAGGCTTCTGACCCTTAACCAAATACATACATGGTATGAATTACAATGCCTGGCTATAATCCTTCTTGAGATACAGACGGACAGACAGACAGCGCTGACTACAATACCCTTTGGGCAAAATTTGCCCGAGGGATAAAAATGAACCACTGTTTTTAGTCTTGCTATGGAAAGCTTGTGACCGTTATCCAGGATGTCACATTTTGTGACATTTCCTTGGGAAACCTACAACTGCAGGTTACCCATCAACCAGGACCTGCTCATTGAACTATGTCCCCGGCCAAATGGCCAAAATATAGGGCAAATATAGGATATAATGACCAAACTATAGGGATTTTACCATTCTATCTTTTTTAAATATGGATTGACGAGGACTTTTAATGTGCTGATATGCAAAAAGACCTGAGCTTCACCAGTCTGACTGGGGTGCGGCTTACTCGGGTTAGTTTTATACTATGCCTGTACTCATTACTGGGACAAGGTAGTAAAGAAGAAACAGTACAATTTAGTTTGGACACTTCCAACTCCGTCGCGTTATTTTGCAGGGTTCCCAGCCACTCGGGGGAAATCAGGGAAAACAATTTTCCAGTCAGGAAAGAGAAATTTGAGAAAAATAGCCAACATCAGGGAAAACTCAGGGAAATTGAGTAGGAAAGAGAGGAGTCGCATGTGGCTGCCTATGTTGACACCAGGTATGCACATTTTCCTTCTCAACACCTCATTGAGGGCTTATCTAGCATAGCTTGAACTCTCATCAGGACAAATTCTTTCATAACTGCACGCAATGTGACTATGAATTCTGATCTACAACCGTCTCCTGGGGGGAATATTTCTCAGGATTTTGGGAAATTAATCGGGGGAAAAATCAGGGAATTTTGTTTCCATGAAAAGCTGGGAACCCTGATTTTGGAAGATTTAAATAAGCCAACTATTTGTGTATATGTATCGCAATAAATACAAGGTCAGAGCTGCGTGAAAGAGCATGAATAATCCCGAATGATCGTGATAGTACGAAAAATATGGAAAATGACAGCTTTACATGTACTTGTAGCTTTGGCTAGAGAACTTGCCAAAATAGGTTGGATTTGTGATAAATGTATAAAAAAACCTTCAACATTCATGAATAGGGTGTATCCTGGAGGACATGTTTACTGATTAGATGGGTTTTCTTTGTTTGACGAGTGATTGATACCCTTCAATTTTTCAGACTTTTAAGAAGGGAAATACCTTTATTTCAAATGAAACGAACTCCTTTGTGTACTGTACAGATCTCTGCTTTATATCTATTTGTATATATACACACACTGTACATTTTCACGATATTATGGTAAACATAATAAAAAAAGTCTGCAAACATAATTGTTCAGTCCTCTTCACTTTCATCCTCTCCAGAATGATATCCTGTGTATTGTTCCTCTGGAGCCTTAGGGAATGCTTGCCGTATTGCATGGGTGGCACAAGCAGGTATGGTTCTCCTTCGTCCAGGTCCAAGTTTTCCATGAACTCCACAGATGCTCCTCATCCGTCGTGAGCAATATATACCATGGAAAGTTCAAATAAATTATGGTTGGTTAATACATTTGTATTTACAGCGCTACAAGTATTGTCCATTGAGTGCATGGCAACAGTACGTTGTATCACTATCGGTCCCGTCAAACCATCTTCGAACACCAAGTCAATGTTGATGCTCTCGCTTGATCTTGCCTCGGTTTAGAAGCCTACCATTTCTTTTCAACATCAGCCTGACGAATGTTCAGGACCTAAATATCTTGGGCGAAAGCTAATGATTTGGCCCTTGACCCCAGTAATGAACAAGTATCAAATGGATGTTTTGACTGCAATGGGCAAGTGACAGATGCATAACATCTGAATGTTCGCGCCATGGTTTATGACAAATGTATCATCTGTAATATCGGGTAGCCCGAACTAAGGAAAGACGAAAAGCGATCTCTAAAACTTAAAACCTTGACCCAGGTATTTTCTTTAACCTAAGGCGGGATAAAATTAATTTCTTGTTTAGCATCATTTTTTGGAAAAAATCTGGGTAGGGAGGGCGGTTACTCTTATTCAAACAGAATTGCGAATTTTTGGTGCGATATTCTGGTGGCAGAATATGACACTTGGACTAAATGACATGCTATAGCCTACAAACACACTTCATGTATATTTCGTTCAAACTCTTGTTATTAAATTTGTTAATTAGGGTATGTTGTGATACAATAAATGAGGCTGAGCGATTCAGATCCATGATCAGGCTTTCGTAGAGTGGACAGTCCTATAAATTAGCCAATATAGTCCTATACACCTCGAGGGATGATGGTAAATTTTGAGTGGCCCTGAAAATGACTAGTTTATTGAACAGAAAAAATCGTTCGGCTTGTATCTGGATCTAGTTTCGTTAAATTTGAGTACATTTTATTTTATTGAGAATTCTACCTAAGTCGCTTGACTTGGTCTCAGAGAGACGACTCCAAAAATGACAAAAAAAATAATAAAAAATAAAATTTGGAGCGGGCAAATATTTTGGGGGAGGGCGGTGAGGCTAAACAGTAAGTTTTTTTTAACCAGCCTTAGGTAGAATTCTCAATAAAATAAAATGTACATTAAGTCGCTGGATTTCAGTCTCGGAGAGTCGACTCCAAAACTGAGCGGAAAAAATAAAATTTAGCACGGGCAAATATTTCAGGGTGGGTGGTGATGCTAAACAGGAAACATTTTTTTAACCAGACTAACAGTTTCATCGTCTTACCTGTTGTTGGGTGGATTGACAACCCAGTGATCTGCCCGAATGTTGTTCAAACCAACCAGAACATTTCTTAGCACCACTGGAGTGAGGCATAGTAATCGGAAGTCACCATTGTTAATGAGACACATATGGTTGTCTGAAAGTTGAAACAAAAGATGCACATCAAATTGAAGTAGTTAACAACAACCCACACAAAAAAACAGCTGTTATTTTCAGCGCCCCCCCTCCCAACAAGTTTTTCATCACCGCGTGAGCGTTCAGGGGAGGTGGAAGTGAACATGGCAAATTATTCATTATATGAATTATCAGAAAGATCGCATATCGTAGTACCATGCAGGTACAGTAATATTCGCTGCCATTTCCTTACAAACAAATAAAAATTACCTGTATTAGATGGAGCCGTCACTGCCTGAGTTGCAGGTTTATCTTGGCAGCAAAGACACTCCTTATCTCGCCCCAAGTGTTCTGTGGAACAGTGGCCACATTGACACCAATCCAGTCTCGCTATTCGGCCCACTTCCTCTTCCTCGCTACTTCCTTCCTCATCGCTCTCGCTCTCTCCTGACGATGAACTGCCGTCAATGTCATCGTGTTGTCGCCGGGGCTCGAACTGATAGGCTTGTAAACCATTCCTGTTCTCCCTTACATCAGTAATGAACGATTCATCTGAACTGGAACTTTCTCCGCCACCTGATCTTTCACCTTCCACTTCCACTCCTGTTCCACTTGGTCCGCCATTTTTCTTCGTCTTTTTTTCCCCTCCACACAAAAGAGCGTAGGAGCCAGTTGACGTCACAACATTCGGCCGACTTCACCAAGATGGCGGCACGCATGAACTACAGCAATGCGATATTTAATTGCGTATTTATCGGGTTGAAAAAAATCGCAAAAAATAATTGTTATGCTTTTTGGACACTGGGGACATTACTCTTCCGTATGGAATATGCTTTGACCATATGTTTTCTATTCCTTTAAAGTAAAACTGTGAGAAAGGGTCATAATACCATTTGCTGTTCAGATTTACGTGTCTGATGTAATCAAGCATGCCGTTTCTTAAACCATAGGACAATATATATATTCTCACAAAAGTTTCCGTAAGAGGCAATAGATTCATTTTCATCAAATAAGTCAGACACAAACATTATAACATTATTATACCATTCCTTATATAAAACACTTTCTTTAGCAATGACAAAATTATCATTGTATCAGAAAGGCTGCGTAAACACCTCAAGTGTACCCACATAAAGCTCACATAAGCTACAAATACATATTTTCAGAAGGCACTTGTAGTAATTTGTAGTAAGTCTGCATGGTCCAAGTTTCCATCGACGTTGAGTTGAAATACCCCGAGTATCTGCTAATAATGATGAACATTGAGCCTGTTTTGTTTCTTTCAAATTCTTCTGATAGTTTCCACTATTTGATAAAGAGACCCTAAGTGGATCACGTTTAAGCCCCACTTCGCAACTGGTTGAACAACAGCTTTTATGGTTTAAACCCCACTCCGCAATTTGTTGAACAACAACTTTTATGCATATTTTGTCTGATTTATCATTCCAAACGAAGTTGAAAAATAATTTCTCACATTCGTCCAAAAAAATGTTTACTTGGATCAAGAAGGGCTAATAATAAATAATTTAATTTAGGAAATACCAAGGATTTAATTACAGTAATTTGACGAAGAGCGTCATGTTTTTTCCTGTCCACATTGCAAGATTCCTACGAATATCTTTGTATTTTCTGACATAATTTGTCTCAAGCATTTTCCCCAAGCTTAAACAGAAGCTGATGCCAAGAAAGTCACACGAGTCACCACAACATGCCATTTGCAATTCAGGACAAATATGATTCTGTTTTTCAGAACGGCAGAAAAAATATAATATTGATTTTGTGTGGTGGCTGATATCTGCTATGTCGTCTCATCGTACCATCGCCCTATTTTTACTGGAGCGATGGTACGATGGTACGATGCGATGGCACGATGCGATGGTACGATGGCACGATGCGATGGTGCGATGCGATGGTACGATGGCAAGATGCGATGATACGATGACACGATGCGATGGAACGATGGAAATTCGTCCATCGTACCATCGCATCGTACCATCGTAGCATCGCGCTTCGGAAGAGTTACTCAAGTCGCTTGATCAAACGAAAGTCATGCGCAAATAAATTATATTGATTGATTTTTAAGTGTTTTCATCGTGGCATCGTACCATCGTACCATCGTATCATCGTACCATCGTGTCATCGTACCATGGTATCATCGTACCATCGTACAATCGTGCCATCGTACCATCGTACCATCGTACCATCGTGCTATCGTTATTTAAATACCCACCGTTATGTACCGTTGAAAAATGGAGATGACTTTCAGCACAGAAGCTCGTTATTGTTGTTGATTAGGTTGACAGGGCGAGGAGATAAACTATTCTTTATTTACTCGATTCTCCCACCCACTTTCACTTGATTAACTAAATAAAAAGACAAAGGACCTGAAAAGCCCTAGTAGTAGTAAAAGCGTAAATTCGTGTCTATTCGGCTGCAGCCTGGGCCGCAGTCAGAACGGAGAAGGTCCGAAAAGGCCGCAGCCTGTTCAGAATGGGCCGTGTCAGGTGGCATAGTGAAGCACTTGTGGGGGAGCATCCGACTGGATGGATGAAAGGTGAAAATAAGGCTATGGCGCGCATACGCAGTGAAAAAAGTTCATTGGAATGGACGTTTTGGAGTCGAGATGGACCAATGTTGGTCCGAATGGGTCGCGTGAGGTGACAATGTGTAGCACTCATGGGGCAGCATCAAACTGAATGAGTGTGTTGTGAAAGTAGAGCTATGGCCAGCATGCGCAGACAGTGAATTGTTGGAAAAGGGCCTTGGAATTGACGTTTTGGTGTCGAGATGGGCCAATATTGGTCCGAATGGGTCGTGTGGGGTATACTAGTCAAGCAGTCGTGAAGTAGAGTCAGACTGGGAGGAATATGCGCCTGTGCACATTGGAAGTAGTAGAGAAAGGGGAGATTCGGAATGAGCGCGTTTGGGGAGAGGTGGCCATGTTTCGGAGGTGCTGACTGTGCCCCAAACACTTCAAGGTTATGTGCACAGCCATACCTGCAGCGAGACAACGGGAACCCGGCGCAACGCCTATCCCAACGCCTTAGCGCTTTATCTTAACGCCTTAACGCCCTAGCAGACAGATGAAAGAAATAAATATCAACTTGTTCACAAGTTTTCATCTAGTTTATTCTCCGCATTGTTACTTCATATCCAAGCTGGGAGAGCCGCGTTGAATATGTTTACAATTCAAGTATGCTCTTGTACAATCAGAAGACGCCATTTGGCGCTGCATCTGTCATTTCCGTTCTTGCCCGTTAGTTATATTCTCGGCTACTCTTGTCCAATCAGAAGCCGGCATTTCAGAAAGTGCAATCTTCGGCCTTGTTTGCTCCGATCCGTTTGCTTTAATCAGGATACTTGACGCTTGGTCTTCATGATGGACGTGTGCGTGGGGTCGCCTTTCATTTCAAACGGTAGCTGGCCATGCTGTTCATAGATCGCCATAGCTGTTTTCCTGATGCAGGGGTGCATTGTTATGTACGCCTGTTGTAGGTTATCCTGTCCGGAACTTGAGACACTACACAATCCCAACAAGAAAATTCCCATTACTACGACTGGCCGTTTTCCGTATTTTTGTCTGTGACAATTTATACATGTGCCAACTATCTCACCCTGCACCTCTCGGCCACGATCCGCTGGGAACCGATAGTAGTCCATCCAGACCTGCTTGATAGGAGTCTTCCAGATTTTAGTCCGTGTTTCCTTACTTCATATTTTCAAGACAAATCCTAGTTTTACATGCACCTACCCCGAACGACCCATTCGGACCAATATTGGGCCATCTCGCCTCCCCCCCCCCCAAACGTCTATTCCAATGGCCTTTTCCCACAATACCCTGTCTGCCAATGCGCATCATAGCCTTACTTTAACGACTGACAACTATCTGTGACCACGCATGCGCAATGAGAACTTTTCAGCGAAAGTTACCCCATGGTCAGGAGACCCCTACCATCGTCTTCTACAAGGTGAGACAGAGAAAACCCCTTAGTAAAATCCACAAGAAAAAAATGACCACCCCAGTACTCTTACCCCAAACATGCATTTCCGGAGATGTCAATGAACTGAAAGGGATCATCTGAAGGCCTAATAATCAAGAGGCGTGACCGTGACGTAAATGGACATGACTGGAGATTTTAACGTTGAAGTAACTGGAGGGAAGTTTGTACCTATTTAGAAATGTTCGAATCAGGGGAGATAACAAGAAATTTGGCCATCAGACTTTTTGCCCAACCGGAGTTGTCGTCCTTGCGTCCAGATGGCAGCACGATGGTACGATGATACGATGGTACGATGGCATGAGGGTACGATGGCACGATGGTACGATGAAACGATGATACAATGGTACGATGGTACGATGATACGATAGCACGATGGTACGATGGTACGATGATACGATGGTACGATGATACGATGGTACGATGAAATCACGGTGTGTATTCAAACATAACGCGACAGTACGATGAACGCAATTAAACTATGTGAACAGTCCTGGTGAAGGCTGCATGTCACCCGACACTAAATTAAAGCTGCCAGTGGGTCATCTTCCCTTATCCAGCTGTGTTGTTGCAGTGATCATATGTTATTAATACATGCAACCTCATTTATAAATGTACTTCGTGTGTAAAGAATATTTTTTATCATTTCTGTGATTCGAGATCCTATCTTCCAAACGTTAATTTGCATTGATCTGTGTGTGTTTTTGTTTCAATTAATTGGCTCTATTGTTCGGAAATATGTAATAAATTGCAGTCAGAATTGAGGGTTGTGGTGGTGGGGTCGGCGGCGTGAGGTTGAGGAGGAGGGGGTGAAAGGGTGTACCTCGGAGAAGTGGATATAGGGGTGCTTGGGTGAAGTATCGTGTAAGTGCTTAATTATGAAAACAAATAGTGTTGCTGCGCCTGATTGATCGTTCTTCTCCCCTCAGGCCACTTAATGTAAACTATGATGGGATGATCATGGGCGGACTGGTATATGCAGGATAATAATACTAGCCTTTTTATTCAACCATTGGAATGAGAGTGTGATAGCACGACATCATATGTATGAGATAACATTATTTATTCATTTGAATAAGCGATTTGCAATTACTCATATTGGGAAAATATATAAAATCTTGGTCTGACCCCAAATTCATCTCCATCAATTCAACGCTTCTGCCTCTGCACGGTATGCATTCACAGTATCTGAAGGCCTATTAATCGACTGGCGTGACCTTTGACCCGGACGTGACGTCAATGGCCATGGCCGGAGATTTTAACATTGAAGTAACTGGAGGGAAATTCGTACCTATTTCGAAATGTTCGAATCAGGGGAGATAACCAGGAATTGGGCCAACAGAGTTTTCACCCAGTCAGAGTTGTCTTCCATGAGTCCAGATGGCAGCACGATGTTACGCTGATACGATAGCACGATGGCACGATGATACGATGCTACGATGATACGATGCTACGATGATACGATGCTACGATGATACGATGAAATTACGGTAGGTATTCAAATATAACCCGAAAGTGTAACCGGGCATGTGAGGGCGAGAATATACAAACACCAACACTGGTTACGGGGTGTGAGTCTGTTGTTTTTATTTCACAGTAGGATAAGTAGAAGAAGAAGAAGACACCCTAAAATCACATAATATAACAGACTATAAATAATCAATCAATACAATTGAATAAACATATAGGTGAGCATTTACACTTGCACTATAATGATTTATAGTCTCAGAATATATAATATGTTACTCTAAAGCTCGCAATAAAGAGACGATATGTTCCGGCAGTATATATATATTATAAATACGCTCTTTATAGATAAATCTTTATCTGTACACCAAATATATGATGCCAGTACGACAATGTGATACAGATGTAGACGTTATCAATACATAATAATAAGCACAGATTCCTACCCTGTGGGTGACACTGGGGCGTGTTCCACTGTATAACAGCGCACCACCACTAGCACTACGTTACTCACCAAATGATCTGCATATAAACAAACAATAATGCCTTTTTACAAGCATCCAGCTTACATATCTCAAAAGATAGGCCAAGAAATGCCAGTTACATTGATATCAGCAGTAGTTACAATTAAGCACAGTATAAACCAAATTATTCATTCACAATTACTCACATCATTCACACTATCATTTATACCGGGCGTTATATTCCCTAGTAAACGCAAGTAGAGAAAATAGCTATTACCAATATAAATCTTACCAAAATACCATACAAAATAACCAAATTACTATACAAAATAATACTTCTATCCTAGTCAGTCTATATGATATAGGCAACAGTTATAGTCTTATAGCAAAATATAGAAACGATACAAACTAACCTTGATTCAAATGTCCACAGTCCAATTGTGCAGAAAAAGGACAACTCAACTCATAACAATACAATTGTTCTGTGCAGGATTCAAATGGCAAGTGCTACATTAGTGTGCGAAATCAGTTAAGTTTGAAATCTGTACCAATCAACCAATCAGAATTGACCACACGGTTATTGCTACTAGGGCAACAACACAAAGGATTTGTACCAGATATACTAAAACAATAGGTAACGATGCCCAGGTTATTAGGTACACCTTTACTGGTGCCTACCAATAACCTGGTTTACATTTGGCTGTTAACCCTGTATCTATCACATACTCCCCCTCTTAGGAAAACGGACGTCCTCGTCATTTGTTACTTCCTGTGATGAGATCGTCGATGGCATCGGACACCTTCTGGGTATCTGTCACTATATCATCGGCTAGTAGTGACTTCAGATAATTCGCATGCACGAGTCAATCATGTAGATGCGCCAACGCAAAGAAAGCATAGTCCCCTCGCCTCATGCACTCTGGCTGTCTGCGGTCACGCGCCGACCTCCGTGGAAGTGACTCGGGATTCACCAACTCTTGCTGGTCTTCCTCGTCGTTAGCATCTGTCACACGATCTGGATCTAGAGATGATCCCCTACTCCTTCTTCGAAAGGAATGGTACTATCAGCTTTTCCTACCGGTTCCTCTTCAACAGCTATCCTCTCTTCCATTGACTCCATGTCATCCTCGCGGCTCACTTCAGGGGGGATCCTCCATGCCCCCAGTTCCCAAATGTAAATTTCCCTCTACACCACCCAACCTGATGTTATCAACACAGGACGAGGTTAGCGATAAAAGGGAGAGAACTTGTGTCAGAGAGCGTTAGTCTGACAGAATTTACCTTCAAAAAGACGAGATAACGGGGAGGGAAATCTATTTCCATACATTCACTGAAGGGAGGAGAGAAAGATTTACCTCGCAACACCACGACAGTATCCAATCTACATTTATAAACATGCGATAAAGGGGAGAAAACTCATTGCAAGACAGTGCGAGAGTCCGACAGATAATTATACAAGACGGGATAAAGGGGAGAGAAATCTATCTCAAAATATTCGCCGAGACGGGGATAGAGGGATGAGAAATCTACCACGATCTGTTCGGTGAAGAGATGGATAGAGGAGACAAAATCTTACCTCACGACAGCACGACAGTGCGACAGTCTACATTATACATTACTAAAGATGTAATAAAGGGGAGAGAAATCTACCGCAAACTATTCAGCGAGACGGGGATAAAGGGGAGAGAAATCTATTTCCATACATTCAGCATGACAGTCTTCAGGCTCATGCACTTACTAAAGACGGAATAAAGACAGGGAGAGAAATCTACATCAATATTCCCTGCGAGACCGCAAAAAGGGGAGAGAAATCTACCTCAACATATTCAGCGAATGTATAGATGAGAGAAAACCTTACCTCACGACAGGACGACAGTGTGACAGTCTCCAAGCTACCTTACTAAAGACGGAATTAAGGGGGAGAGAAATCTGATTCAATATATTCTGTGAGAGGCGATAAAGGGGAGAGAATTCTACCAAGATCTATTCGGTGAAGGGATGGATAGTGGAGAGAAAAACTTACCTCACGACAGGACGACAGTGCGACAGTCTCCAAGCTCACGTACTGAAGGTGGAATAAAGGGGAGAGAAATCTACCTCAATATTTCCTGCGAGATGGCAAAAAGGGGAGACAATACCTCAACATATTCGGCAAATGTATAGAGGAGAGAAAACCTTACCTCACGACAGGACGACAGTGCGACAGTCTCCAAGCTCACCTACTGAAGACGGAATAAAGGCAGGGAGAGAAATCTACATCAATATTTCCTGCAAGACCGCAAGAAGGGGAGAGAAATCTACCTCAACATATTCAGCGAATGTATAGATGAGAGAAAACCTTACCTCACGACAGGACGACAGTGCGACAGTCTCCAAGCTACCTTACTAAAGATGGAATTAAGGGGGAGAGAAATCTGAATCAAAATATTCTGTGAGAGGCGATAAAGGGGAGAGAATTCTACCTCAATATCTTCTGTGAAGGGATGGATAGAGGAAAGAAAGACTTACCTCACGACAGCATGACAGTGCGACAGTTTCCAAGCCCCTGTACTAAAGACGGATCAAAGGGGAGAGAAATCTACATCAATATTTCCTGCGAGACGGCAAAAAAGGGAAGAGAAATCTACCTCAACAGATTCGGCGAATGTATAGAGGAGAGAAAACCTTACCTCCCGACAGGACGACAGTGCGACAGTCCCCAAGCTACCTTTAATAAAGACGGAATTAAGGGGGAGAGAAATCTGAATCAATATATTCTGTGAGAGGCGATAAAGGGGAGAGAATTCTACCAATATCTATTCGGTGAAGGGATGGATAGTGGAGAGAAAAACTTACCTCACGACAGGACGACAGTGCGACAGTCTCCAAGCTCACGTACTGAAGGCGGAATAAAGGGGAGAGAAATCTACCTCAATATTTCCTGCGAGATGGTAAAAAGGGGAGACAATACCTCAACATATTCGGGAAATATATAGAGGAGAGAAAACCTCACGACAGGACGACAGTGCGACAGTCTCCAAGCTCACGTACTGAAGGCGGAATAAAGGGGAGAGAAATCTACCTCAATATTTCCTGCGAGATGGCAAAAAGGGGAGACAATACCTCAACATATTCGGCGGATGTATAGAGGAGAGAAAACCTTACCTCACGACAGGACGACAGTGCGACAGTCCCCAAGCTACCTTTAATAAAGACAGAATTAAGGGGGAGAGAAACCTGAATCAATATATTCTGTGAGAGGCGATAAAGGGGGGAGAATTCTACCAAGATCTACTCGGTGAAGGGATGGATAGTGGAGAGAAAAACTTACCTCACGACAGGACGACAGTGCGACAGTCTCCAAGCTCACGTACTGAAGGCGGAATAAAGGGGAGAGAAATCTACCTCAATATTTCCTGCGAGATGGTAAAAAGGGGAGACAATACCTCAACATATTCGGCAAATGTATAGAGGCGAGAAAACCTTACCTCACGACAGGACGACAGTGCGACAGTCTCCAAGCTCACCTACTGAAGACGGAATAAAGGCAGGGAGAGAAATCTACATCAATATTTCCTGCGAGACGGCAAAAAGGGGAGAGAAATCTACCTCAAAATATTCGGGGAATGTATAGAGGAGAGAAAACCTCACCTCACGACAGGACGACAGTGCGACAGTCCCCAAGCTACCTTTAATAAAGACGGAATTAAGGGGGAGAGAAATCTGAATCAATATATTCTGTGAGAGGCGATAAAGGGGGGAGAATTCTACCAAGATCTACTCGGTGAAGGAATGGATAGTGGAGAGAAAAACTTACCTCACGACAGGACGACAGTGCGACAGGCTCCAATTAAGCTCACCTACTGAAGACGGAATAAGGGCAGGGAGAGAAATCTACATCAATATTTCTTGCGAGACCGCAAAAAGGGGAGAGAAATCTACCTCAACATATTCGGTGAATGTATAAGAGGAGAGAAAACCTTACCTCACGACAGGATGACAGTGCGACAGTCTCCAAACTACCTTACTAAAGACTGAATTAAGGGCGAGAGAAATCTGAATCAATATATTCTGTGAGAGGCGATAAAGGGGAGAGAATTCTAGCTACCAAGATCTATTCGGTGAAGGGATGGATAGTGGAGAAAAAGACAGCATGACAGTCTTCAGGCTCACTTACTAAAGACGGAATAAAGGCAGGGAGAGAAATCTACATGTACATCAATATTTCCTGCGAGATCGCAAAAAGGGGAGAGAAATCTACCTCAACATATTCAGCGAATGTATAGAGGAGAGAAAACCTTACCTCACGACAGGACGACAGTGCGACAGTCTCCAAGCTACCTTACTAAAGATGGAATTAAGGGGGAGAGAAATCTGAATCATTATATTCTGTGAGAGGCGATAAAGGGGAGAGAATTCTACCTCAATATCTTCTGTGAAGGGATGGATAGAGGAGAGAAAGACTTACCTCACGACAGCATGACAGTGCGACAGTTTCCAAGCCCCTGTACTAAAGATGGATCAAAGGGGAGAGAAATCTACCTCAATATTTCCTGCGAGACGGCAAAAAAGGGAAGAGAAATCTACCTCAACAGATTCGGCGAATGTATAGAGGAGAGAAAACCTTACCTCCCGACAGGACGACAGTGCGACAGTCCCCAAGCTACCTTTAATAAAGACGGAATTAAGGGGGAGAGAAATCTGAATCAATATATTCTGTGAGAGGCGATAAAGGGGGGAGAATTATACCAAGATCTACTCGGTGAAGGGATGGATAGTGGAGAGAAAAACTTACCTCACGACAGGACGACAGTGCGACAGTCTCAAAGCTCACCTACTGAAGACGGAATAAAGGCAGGGAGAGAAATCTACATCAATATTTGCTGCAAGACCGCAAAAAGGGGAGATAAATCTACCTCAACATATTCGGCGAATGTATAGAGGAGAGAAAACCTTACCTCACGACAGCACGACAGTATACATTATACCTTACTAAAGATGGAATAAAGGGGAGACAAATCTATCTCAAAATATTCTACGAGACGGGGATAAAGTGGAGAGAAATCTACCACGATCTGTTCGGTGAAGAGATGGATAGAGGAGAGAAAGTCTTAACTGACAACTCTTTACCTTCAAAAAGACGAGATAAATGAGAGGGAAATCTATTTCAATACATTCAATGAAGGGAGGAGAGAAAGATTTACCTCGCGACACTACGACAGTGCGACAGTATCCAATCTACATGCGATAAAGGGGAGAAAACTCATTGCAAGACAGTTCGAGAGTTCGACAGATCATTCTACGAGACGAGGATAAAGATGAGAGAAATCTATCTCAAAATATTCGCCGAGACGGGGATAAAGGGGAGAGAAATCTACCACGATCTGTTCGGTGAAGAGATGGATAGAGGAGAGAAAATCTTACTGGACGACAGCACGAGAGTGCGACAGTCTACATTATACCTTACTAAAGATGTAATAAAGGGGAGAGAAATCTACCTCAAACTATTCAGCGAGACGGGGATAAAGGGGAGAGAAATCTACCACGATCTGTTCGGTGAAGCGATGGATAGAGGAGAGAAAGTCTTAACTGACGACAGTCTCCAATTTACCTTCAAAAAGACGAGATAAAGGGGAGGGAAGCGACACTATATCCAATCTACATTTATCAACATGCGATAAAGGGGAGAAAACTCATTGCAAGACAGTGCGAGAGTCCGACAGATCATTCTACGAGACGGGGATAAAGGGGAGAGAAATCTACTATGAACGGTTCGGTGAAGAGATGATTAGAGAGAAAACCTTACCTCACGACAGCACGACAGTGCGACAGTATACATTATGCCATACTAAAGATGGAATAAAGGGGAGAGAAATCTACCTCAAACTATTCGGCGAGACGTGGATAAAGGGGAGAGAATTCTACCACGATCTGTTCAGTGAAGAGATGGATAGGAGAGAAAATCTTAACTCACGACAGCACGACAGTGCGACAGTCTCCAATTTACCTTCAAAAAGGCTTACCTCGCGACACTACAACAGTATTCAATCTACATTTATCAACATGCGATAAAGGGGAGAAAACTCATTGCAAGACAGTGCTAGAGTCCGACAGATCATTCTACGAGATGGGGATAAAGGGGAGAGAATTCTACCATGATCTGTTCGGTGAAGAGATGAATAGAGAGAAAACCTTACCTCACGACAGCACGACAGTGCGACAGTATACATTATGCCTTAGTAAAGATGGAATAAAGGGGAGAGAAATCTACCTCAAACTATTCGGCGAGACGGGGATAAAGGGGAGAGAAATCTACCACGATCTGTTCCGTGAAGAGATGGATAGAGAGAAAATCTTACCTCACGACAGTGCGACAGTCTACATTATACCTTACTACATGTACTAAAGATGTGATAAAGGGGAGACAAATCTACCTCAAACTATTCGGCAAGACAGGGATAAAGGGGAGAGAAATCTACCACGATCTGTTCGGTGAAGCGATGGATAGAGGAGAGAAAGTCTTAACTCACGACAGCACAACAGTGTCCAATTTACCTTCAAAAAGACGAGATAAAGGGGAGGGAAATCTATTTCAATACATTCAGTGAAAGGAGGAGAGAAAGATTTACCTTGCGACACTACGACAGTCATGACAGTGCGACAGTATTCAATCTACAGCTATCAACATGCGATAAAGGGGAGAAAACTCATTGCAAGACAGTGCGAGAGTCCGACAGATCATTCTACGAGACGGGGATAAAGGGGAGAGAAATATGCCATGATCTGTTCGGTGAAGAGATGAATAGAGAGAAAACCTTACCTCACGACAGCAGGACAGTGCGACAGTATACATTATACCTTACTAAAGATGGAATAAAGGGGAGAGAAATCTGTCTCAAAATATTCTACGAGACGGGGATAAAGGGGAGAGAAATCTACCATGATCTGTTCGGTGAAGAGATGAATGGAGAGAAACCTTACCTCACGACAGTCTACATTATACCTTACTAAAGATGTAATAAAGGGGAGAGAAATCTAGCTCAAACTATTCGTCAAGATGGGGATAACATGCGATAAAGGAGAGAAAAATCATTGCAAGACAGTGCGAGAGTCCGAAAGATTGAAGTCTTCCTAAAGAATGAAGGGGACAAAAATGTACCTCGATATCTTCTGTGAGACGGGATAAAGGGGAGAGA
>JAVTVY010052075.1:0-25427 GCA_036873755.1 Hanleya hanleyi | reverse complement strand
TGTGCATTAGAGTATGCATAGGGAGAGAAGATGTGCGGGCGTATATTAAAGATTGGCTCTTATTTCTTCTATGTAAACATATGAACCCAGTCCAGAGCAAAACTCGTTTTTAAACAAAAACTACATATCAGATTCGGACTTCCACGGAAAAGACATTCTGGTTCTTTATTCGCATGAATTTCCGAAGAGAAATTGGTTTCATACCAAATTCTAAGCTTGAATAGTAAGTCACTAATTGAACCGTTTAATTTGAAATTGATCATCTCCGATGCAATCGCTTTTCTACATAATGACACTTGTATATCTATTCGCCTTTGTCAAAGTTAACAAGGTCAAATCAAATTTTGTTTTCAATTTGTGAATCTAAATTCTGTTTGAATTTTTTTATGTATAATCGTAAAGAACTCTTCTTATCTTTTACTGTTAGGTTACATGATACTCGAGTATTATTCTCGCAGATGTTTGTCAATAAAACAATGTTCACAGGATGGGGTATCTTCGCAAAAATGGCGATAACATAATCTCTAGAGCATGGCTTATTAGTCAATGGTTTGTTAGTCAGACAAGTCAGCGGGCAATTTGCCAAATCAAATTAAAGTCGGCGAAGTTATAACAGAAAACTAGGGATTAATTATAACTAAAACAATGCCGAGCAGTTCAAGAAATTATTATTTGACACCGTCTACTCATTTGCTTATCTTTCACTTTCTCACCCAATCAGAGACGCATCGTGCCAGTTCTTAGACAAAAGCAATGTACTGACAATATGGCTATCAAAAAGTTCTCAAAATGTAACAAGGTTATAAATTCTAGGGATCAAAGTCGAAATTGTATTAAAACTCTTCTGCTTGAGTGAACGCGTCCTTCCTTTATTCTCAAGACTTACTTCGGCGACAAATTGAGAGCTTCTCTTGACAGAAATTCGTGAAACCCAAATTTTTACACCGAAAATGTAAGTTACCTATTCAACTCTTAGCATAATGGTGTTCTGTGCCATTTGGCATGCTTTAAATTTTGTTTTTAATACGTAATCTCCATTATGGTATATTTGGGCGTGCTGTATATTTTTTCCAATGGACCTTACTAAAATATAATGATTGAGATTATAAAATAGTGATCTTCATGTAAATAATTTGTAAAGGAAGCGTCTGAAGTACAACTTCAGAAAATCTGAAAGTACTTGTATGCCATTGTATTTTTTATGTGTAATCTTATTTCGTTGTTATATCTCTCGTATATTTTAGTATGTACCAGAATAATCCATCTAGATACATGTATACCGACCACCAGCACTGGCCATCATCCCCGGCTGGGATTCCTCTTGACTTGAGTAAGAACAGCGACTTCTCCCAAACCCATGGCCCAGAGTGGTATGTGTGATTTTCATATATGTGCATAGTAAGATTAATGGGGTTTGTACTGAATATTGGCATAGGTTTCTACTAACATGCATAGATACACCAATGTACACCGAATGTAATTACAATCAATCATTGGTCAATCTAATTCATTCGGTCGTTCAATAAATGCCTTGAATACATAATTTAAAAATAATGAGTAATTTATCATTAATAAATCACTTCTTTTTCAGGTTTCCCTCTGTTCACAAATACCACGAGGCTGTGGCAACACTCGCAAAGATGAACCATCGTGTTGGCGATCAGGGTTTTTATATTCCTTCCCCAATCTGCATTCCAAGCAGAGTCTTCACATTTGACAACGTTGCTGAGATCTTGCCAACGCTAGATACGTGTCGTCCGACAGGATTTCTACCTCAAGCCCAGTCCACGCCTGGCTTAGTCTCCTACCGAGTAAAGGAAGAGACCGTTGACAGAGGATCATTTCCACTCCAGTCCGTCCCACGACCACCCAGAAACAGTTGTATGACGCAAGCTAAGTCCATTGGGAAAATGTTGCTTGATGACCGCCAGTGCTTTCAAAGGTGTTACTCCCCTCCTCAGTCCAGAAGCATCGCCAACAGCCTCCTCCTCGAAGATTCCGACTCTGGTTACAGCAGCATCACAGATTTGTCGCAGACCATGCCCATTGGACTATCAGAGAGTTTACTTGATGCCATAGACTACATCGATGTAACCCCTGCAACATATCGACCAAACTTCGGGCTCACCGATCTTCCTGTCATGTCCAATAGAGTGACAGAGAGTGTTCCTTTAGTGGGGATAGGACGGAAATCAATCGATAAGAATGAACGTGACAGGCCGTGTTGCAACATCTGCAACAAGACATTCAAGAGTCAAGCCAATTTACGCCAACACGCCCGGGTACACACAGGAGAGAAACCTTACGAATGCCAACTTTGCAACAAGAGATTTACCCAGAGTTCCAGTCTACGAACTCATCGTCGTATTCATACCAGGGAAAAGCCATATTCATGTCCAGTATGTTTTCGCGCATTCTCCGACTATTCGACCTGGCGAAAACATTGTCGCCTGCACAGTGGAGAAAAACCATACGTATGCGAGACATGTGGAAAGGGCTTTGCCCAGTCCGGTAACATGATCCGTCATCGACTTAGCCATCGGAAGAAAGAACTGTTAGTCAAAGTGGAATGACTTTAGATAGGGAATGTAACCGGACTGATGAATGTAAATATGCTGGTTGATATATTGTCTACTATTGTGTTGGTTCTGACTTTGAGTGGTCAACTGTGCTATCATTTGTGCTATGTATATTGTTGAATACCGGTAGTATGTTCTAATAAGTTTTGATGGTTTCAATATATTTTAAGGAATTCGTCTCAGAATAATCTCAGTGTCAGTGTATCTCAGATTCATTAGTGTGTCAATATTTATATAAATTGAAGCCCAGTTATCAAGTGTGTATCTTCTATATTATCTATGTTTTCATTGGAGTGCTATGTTCTGCTATACGATATGACTGTATACAGTTGTATTCTACTTGTATATAAACCTGTAATGGAATTGTTTGTAATAAATATTTACATTTAATCTACGAAAGACTTCTCTTGTCAATACTATAATTTTATTACTCAAGTGTTTTCATATTGGTTAGTTATTGGTTCGTGGTCCGCCTGTTCTCCCTAGCTCATAGTCTCTTTGTTTGAAGTTGCCGCTTTCCATCGTAGCCGTTTATACTTTAATATCATCTTTATCGCCAAAGCTCAGGCTTTGCTGTATAGTAAGGATTGGTCAATTGAAGAAAAAGAAGCTTATAACAGCTTCTATTAGAAGTAGAGATAAGAAATCTAATTATTTAGGTTACCACCTATGACATCTCGGGCGTTGAAAAGTTCTCATGTTTAGGCTGGCAATCTCGGTCTAAAAAATAATTCTCATGTTTTAGACTGGCCATCTCGGAAACAACTAAATTTTGTTTTATTGATCAATGCCCATTCAACCGTTTTGAAATATACACAATGAAGAATCCATCTGTGTATCTGTTTAGCCTTATCAGGCCAAGACAACGGTGTATGAAACGCATGTCTTATCGAAATTATGTACGAATCTCCCTACCCCAGACATGAAAATTACGAAAAATACTCCAGTTTGACTTTCATGTCACATGATCTGGGGAATTTCGATGTCGTCAGTCTCAGGGTCGTTTAATAATAAGAGTGGATTTGTACAAAATCGTCAGTTTCGAGGCGAGAACAACATTTGTATATGCCCGCTTAAAAGGCAGACGTCTTATGTGATGACGATTTCCATCCGTCCTTTCGTGTCCGGTCTATATCTGGTAGAGTTTTTTTTATCTACAGTTTTAATTTTTTTGTTAATGGATACCCTAGGGGCAGACGATGTGTCACAAACGAATAGAGAGATGTTAGAGGTCAAAGGTTACTGGCATAAAGAGAAAGAATCGTTGAACCATTCATGTTAGGTTTATAGCTATGACAGATTTCTATCTACTGTTGCAAATTTTTGTGAGTGAATACACTGGGTAGAGACTGTGTTGGAGCGATTTGCAAGAGGTGGGGAAAAGTGGCGACGTCTGGTGACTAAAAGCAACCATATGACTCTACAGTAAAGTAATCGGAGAATACCGTAGATTCTCGGACGTAATCTTAGTATCTCAGCCGCACTTTTTGTGGCGTACCAAAATTGAGGTCGAGATCAGTTGTCCAAGGTCTCTGTGGCATAAAATTCAGGAAATCATTAATCATTGACAGTTATTTATCTACAATTTTAATTTTGGGTGAGTGGAAATCCCAGGGGGAGACGATGTGTCGCATACCAAAATTGAGTGTATCTACTCACCCAAAAGTATGCACGGAGGCACAAAATGACTTCAATATGAGAGGTTGTTGTTCCGACTGTTTCTCCGCTTCAGAGCACCAGAGAATGGCTATGAGCCAGATAGTATTAAAGATGAGTCTTCCTTAGATTGACAGTAGATATCACAGACAAGTTTATTACATTTACAAGTATAATACAACCGCATACAATGCATTGATAGTTTCTAATCCCAGTTTCCTTCAAGGAAATAAATAAATTGTTTAAACCATTGTGACCCCAAAATCAGGATACAATGAAAAATCATTTTGTGTGTGTGTGCATTAGAGTATGCATAGGGAGAGAAGATGTGCGGGCGTATATTAAAGATTGGCTCTTATTTCTTCTATGTAAACATATGAACGCAGTCCAGAGCAAAACTCGTTTTTAAACAAAAACTACATATCAGATTCGGACTTCCACGGAAAAGACATTCTGGTTCTTTATTCGCATGAATTTCCGAAGAGAAATTGGTTTCATACCAAATTCTAAGCTTGAATAGTAAGTCACTAATTGAACCGTTTAATTTGAAATTGATCATCTCCGATGTAGTCGTTTTTCTACATAATGACACTTGTATATCTATTCCCCTTTGTACAAGTTAACAAGGCCAAATCAAACTTTGTTGTGAGTTTAATCTCTGTTTGATTTTTTTTAATGTATAATCATAAAGAACTGTTCTTATCTTTGACTGTTAGGTTACATGATACTCAAGTATTATTCTCGCAGATGTTTGTCAATAGAACAATGTTCATAGGATGGGGTATCTGTGTCTAAATGGCGATAACATAATCTATGGCTTAATTATTAGTCAATGGTTTGTTAGTCAGACAACTCAGTGCTCCTCAGTGGCAACTCAGTGGACAATTTGCCAATTAAATTAAAGTCGGCGAAGTTATAACAGAAAACTAGGAATTAATTATAACTAAAACAATACCGAGCAGTTCGAGAAATTATTATTTGACACCGTCTACTCATTTGCTCAACTCTCACTTTCTCACCCAATCAGAGACGCATCGTGCCAGTTTTTAGACAAAAGCAATGTACTGGAAATAGGGCGATCAAAAAGTTATAAAACTGTAACACGGTTATAAATTCACCCATGCCACAAAATTTTTGAAGATAAAAGTGAATATGAATATTTAAAGAAAAGTTGGGAAAAAGACGCCGCCCCCCCCCCCCTCGGCTACACCGTAAATAACCTATTCCAAGAGCACGAAATACCCATCGCACACATCTGCGACACAAGACAAAATCACTAGACCACCCTGGGAATTAGAGTCGCCCCACGTGGACACAAGTATTCACGATTACCTCACAAAGAAGGACAACCCAGACTTTATAAGAGCCACCACCCTTGAATATATCAACCAAACCTGGAAAAATTACTTAAAAATCTATACAGACGGATCGAAAAACACAAGTAATAACACAGGATCAGCTTTTGTTATACCTGAGCTCAACATACAAAATGGTTTCAAACTTCCAGACAATATGTCTGTATACACTAGTGAACTGATTGCTATAATTAAGGCTCTCGAATGGATCATCGAGCACAAACCAATCCGTGCGGTGATACTCAGTGACTCCCTTAGTGGACTCACATCCATCAAAAATTCGATATCTGACAGTAGACCTGATCTCATACACAAAATAGAATGTATATGTACACAAATACACAACGAGGGTATAGACGCATTTTAGCATGGGTCCCCGCGCATGTCAACATCAGAGGTAACGAAGCAGCCGACAAAACTGCCAAAGACAGTCTTGCTAAAACTACACACGATGTGCCAATAGGATTAGGATATAAAGAACTCAACACTATCATTAGACGCAAAATAGATAGCAAGTGGCAAAAGGAATGGAACGAAGAAGAACGTGGACGGTGGTTACATAAGATCCTTGATGGAGAGAAAAGACAAGCCCAGGGATTCCAGTTAGACAATAAACGTGATGACCGCATAATCACCAGATTAAGACTAGGCAAAACCGGACTTAAATCACATCTGTCCATGCTTCTGAAAAACACCTCACCACTCTGTACCGCATGCAACAATGTAGAAGAAACAATAGAACACGTGCTACTTGAATGCCCAATCCACAACCAACAACGTGTGGCACTTAGAAACGAATTAAAAAAATTCAACACTCCCTTAACATTACCAGCGTTATTAAACCCTAAGCCCCCCATTAGAAATCAGGTATTCAAGTCCGTGATAAATTTTATCAAAACTGCTGGTTATTACTCCAGTATATAATACTACCGCCGTACATGCGCAGTCAGCAATTTTTTTTTTTTTTTTTTTTTTTTTGCACATAATCAACTACTAGTACACCAAGTACTATGACACGATTTGATAGAAGCCAAATCATTCTTCTGACTTTAACAAATGGTATGGTTGCAGCGGAGTTACCTTGATACTGAGGGCCGTGTGCACCATAGCCATACAAAACATTATGGCCATAATAAACTATCCATACATAACATCCGGCCAAAATGTCACAGACACATTTAGAAATAAAATAGGCATGGCAACAACGGAGTTACCTTGATACTGAGGGCCGTCTGTTCCACTGTCCTACAAAACAAACGATGGCCAAATCTAATTGAATTCATGACAACATTAGCACGGCCAAATCGCATATAGCGAGCAGTATTCGGCATAAAATATAGGAAATGGTGATGGCGGAGTTACCTTGATACTGAGGGCCGTCTATCTCATTGTCCTACAAATTCTTTATGGCCATCAAACGATAATGCATACAGAAATAATACAGAGCCATTTATTTGTGTATTCACCTAGTACTGAATCTATCGAAATGTTTAGTTATTTATTCATTTGTTTATCTATTTACTCACTTAATTATATATTGCTATTCATATTATGTGACTGACGGTCGGGGCGTGCCTGTTGTTGGGAGGAAGATATATCAAATTATTGCATCGAAAAACAATAGAAAACAAGAATGACTACAAGCCTTCTATTTCATATGATACAGGCACACCGAAGACCACAGACGAGTTGGACAAGACCTACAACAGAAGACGGATGACGATTACAAGAATACCAACAGCGCCTTGAGTGACAACGCCGCATAGCAAGAACACCCAGAATCAGAGTACTCGCCCCTAGACCACACCGGACACGCTACCCCTTAGATGTTACCGAACTGACGCCTCAACACAGAATATGATCCTTTGACTTTCACGCAATATAGGACGTAGACCTGCCGTTCTGTACCCCACTACACACTCCAAGCAATTGGACCGCACTGCGGTGGTCTAATGGTTAGAGCGTCGGCCTCGTAAGCGGTAGGTTCTGGGTTCGATCCCAGGCCGGGTCATACCTAAGACTTGAAAAATGGAACTTGTTGCTTCCTCGCTTACGTTCAGCATTAAGAGGATAGAACAAGGACTGGTTCGCTCGGTGTCAGTATAATGTGACTGAGTGGGGTGTCATGTCTGCCTACAGCATGATATTTCAGTGGGACAGCACTATAAAATGTTACAAGTAGGTTCCCCTTCCCCTCCCCCTCCCCTCCCTTCCCTTCCCCGTCGTGATATAGCTGAAAAAATGTTGAAAGCGACGTTAAACCCTATTCACTCACTCACTCACTCCAAGCAATTGTTACAGGCACAGATTTCTGGAAGGACCCACCCTGTTCCCAAGGGCGTCGTTTGGGAAGTCGTCTCGAAGAATCCTGAAGTCGCCCTGGTTCTCCCAGTTTTTTTCTGGACGGCTTTGTGCGTACTATGGGATACCGAGACAAAGGAATCATCCACGCGATTACAACAAATATTTTCCAGTATAAAAACCAATAACAGACTTAACTTGTACATAGCGACTCTTCTCTACTAGTATTTATATTTCCTCATTGTTATTGTTATTCATTATTTAATTATTTATTTTAATATCTAGCGCTGCAAAAGATCTTAAATTAACTAAGAAATGTACCGTGAAATTTAAATAAAACATTGAGTTGATGGGCCGCGAAATCCGTATGGGAAGCGGCCCTTAAACTACAATTTCAATCAAAATTCACCAACATTGAGTTGATGCGCCGCGAAATCCGAATGGGAAGCGGCCCTTAAACTACAATTTCAATCAATCAAAATTCTAGGGGTCAAAGTCAAAATTGTATTAAAACTCTTCTGCTTGAGTGAACGCGTCCTTCCTTTATTCTCAAGACTTACTTCGGCGACAAATTGAGAGCTTCTCTTGACAGAAATTCGTGAAGCCCAAATTTCTTACACCGAAAATGTAAGTTACCTATTCAACTCTTAGCATAATGGTGTTCTGTGCCATTTGACATGCTTTAAATTTTGTTTTTAATGCGTAATCTCCATTATGGTATATTTGGGCGTGTTGCATGTTTTTCCCCAATGGACCTTACTGAAATATAATGATTGAGAACTTAAAATAGTGATCTTCATGTAAATAATTTGTAAAGGGAAGGTCTGAAGTACAACTTCAGAAGTCTGAAAGTACTTGTATGCCATTGTATTTTTTATGTGTTATCTTATTTCATTGTTATCTATCGTATATTTTAGTATTTATAGTATATTTTAGGGAGGATTGCGAATGGTAAACGTTGCTGATTTCATTCACAGTTTAAAAATATTTTGGATAAAACGGTTACTTCTGCATAGTAGAAAGTGGAACTGTCTTATCTTGGACGATCTACCTGAATCAACACTTATGTTAGATACTGGCAGTGAACACAACAAAACTTTTTATGAAGAATTATCAAATCCCTTCTGGAAAGACGTTTTCAAAACCTGGCATCTATGCCAAAGTAAAATGAAACCAGAAACCATAACAGAATATCTCTATGAACCTTTGTGGTATAACAGTAACTTAAAACATCCCTCTTTCTTTATTAAAAATTGATTTGAAAATAAAATCCGGTACATTCGCGACATTGTAAGTGATAGAGGCGAAATACTATCCTTTCGGGATTTTAAGAGTAAGTTTGGGTTGAAAGGAACAATTCTAGATTATGTGCGTTTTGTGAAAAGAATGGAAGGAACAATTGTGCATAAAGGAAATTCTCTCTGAGTTGTATGCACCCGTCCTGGGAACGTCAAAGGCGGTTTTGGTAAGGCAAGAAAAGGGGTGTAGATGCTACTATGACATTTTAAATTCGGAAAATGAGCTGGTGAATAAATCAGAGCGACACTGAGAGGAGATTTTGCCATTCGATCTGGACACCAAATGGTCAAATATATATATGCGTAGCTTCACAAGTACACCTGAGACTAAATTAAGAAGTTTGCAATATAAAATATTACATAGAACATTATCTACGAACTCCTTTTTGTTCAAAATTAAAATACGGACTGATGATAAATGTTCGTATTGTAAAATAAATAAAGAAACAATTGAACACCTTTTTCTGTATTGTCCGATCGTAAAACAGTTGTGACACGAGCTCCATAACTGGTTAATTAAGTCCTTGGAATATAGAGGTAACTTCACCAACCAGAATATTATCTACGGGTGGGATAGCGAACACTTATTTCTCAATACTATATTGCTTATTACGAAACAATAAATTTATAGAAATAAATTTACACGAGATACGTTAAATTTTAGATTATTGCTTGGAGTAATTCGTAGACAGTATACCACAGAGAAATTAATTGCCAAAATGCATATGAATATGTCTAAATTCAATAAAAAATGGGCGTCGGTTGAAAGTGTTATTGAGAAAATTGAACAAATGTGATACAGTACATAATGATATCTATATGTTCAGCATGTTGCTGTTGGCATGATTAATTTACTTTCCCAATCAAAATGTGTTTCTGTGTTAATCTACGTCTAGTACATGTGTTTTGTGTGATGTACTTGTCAATGTATATTGTATATTCTTTTGTTATTATAATTGTTTGTAAATATACTGTACTTATTACTATATATGAAAAAAAAATTAATAAAAAAAAAAACGCGATCGGCGTGATCAAAATGGAGACCATGGAAGACCTGACTATTTCAATCGGTGTGTTTCTTCTTCACCAGGTGAGACAAAGTCAATTTCGAACACACCAATCTGTTGACCATGTTCAGATGTTTACAAACAAGGAAATTTCAAAATGTACAAAAAAAAATTATGTTATAAAATTTATCAGCTATGGTCATGGATTCCAGAAACTGACGTTTTTTTTTAAATGAAGGACTCGATCAGTCGATGCGCGTGATTTTTCAAAAGAACCCTCATTTATACAGGCGTGAATTCACATACAGACAGAAATAACTGTTGTCAAGTTGTGGTTCATTTTGGCAACGATTTGGTGTAAGACTCACGAAATATAATTGACAAAGGATCTGTTGCAAGTTGTATTGTCAGTCTTTTGTCAAAGATATTACCTTTTCAATGGGAGGTCTTACACCAAAGCCTTGCCTTCATTTTGACAGGCTAGACCACTATATGCTATTCATCTTGAGCAAATTACCCAAGAATGATTAATCATCATTGATCATATACACAGTATGTTCTCTAAATGTTGCGTTGTCTGATTAATTATTGACTATATTATGCTGCAAATGTTCTGTTCTGGGTTTGATAAATGAGGATAAACTTTATGTCAATACAGGTAATAATAATCTGATTATAAGATCAATACATGTAGTGGCTAAATTTAATGACACAACCAAAATTGGAATATATTCAGGTATTATGAACTGGAATCTATTATTTACTTAACGGTATAGTTATGTTGATAAGTCTATTGGTGAATACTTTGGAGACAGAAGAGGAACTTGTGGTAAGCCTCGATTAGGTTGTGACACTGATCAGAATAGAATAGAATAGAATAGATTTATTTGCATAAATATGCCCAGGTAGACTAAAAGCACAACAAACAAACAAACAACCAGACAACCAACCAGACATATAGCGTACACGCCCAAAACTAAAGTGTCGAAACTCACCCGCAAAGCGCCGAAACAACCCCTCAAGTGTGTCCAGAGAGACAACACTTAGAAAGCAGTCCCTGTGGACACACCTAAACGGTCATTCCAACACCCCACGAGCAAGCCTAAACACCCCAGTCCTAAGCGTGTACTAATGAACATTATACAAATTTGGGCTCCCCTGAGCTTGTAGCTTTATACTAATTACGAAGAGGCATGGTGTTGGTCAACTAAATACGAGCCATCGAGCATAAACAGATGCTACCCAGATACACTAGATGCTGCATCCGGGGAACATCCATTCACGCCCAACGGCCGTACCCAATCGACCAACACCAAGCTCCCATAGGCGAGTAATTATCAGGTATAAAAGTGCATGGTGGCAGGAGAGATCAGACATACATGGATAATGAGGAGATTGATGCACTCTAAGCAATTAATATGCTATAACAATTGGAAACAATCATATGTATACTTCGCAACTGCTTCCATCACCCATTGATTTGTCGACGACAGTATGTCACGAATCGTGAGGTTATTTGCACCATATTTTATAAATGGGCATATAATGTTCAAAAGACACTGTCGCTCTTTAGCGAATCTTGAGCATTCCAACAGGAAGTGAGTTTCACTATCAACAATTTTACAATGTTCACATACTCGGTCATCTCTGGGAATTCCATGATAGCGCCCTCTTTCTATCTGTAGTTTGTGGGCGCTTATTCGAAGTTGGAAGAGGGCAGTTCGGTGTTTTCTATTCTGAATCGACATTATGGTGTCTTCAGCTTCAAATTTAGTTTTTATGATACAATATGTATCTAATTTACTAAAGTTTGATATCTTGTTTTTCCAGATATTGGAAAAAGTTTCAAAGAGTTTCTTTTTAACATATTTCAAAGTAGCTTTACGGGATTTGCAGAATTGGTTTTCCCAGAGGTGATCGCATCCAACTTCAGACAATATATTTCTCATATAGTAAATCCAGTTTTTGCAGTTGAACATTCTGTTTTCCTCAACCTGTTCGAGGTAGGCATTATACAATAGCGAGGATGGGTCGGCAGATAAAATATGTGTATAATAATTCACACTTTTTAGGATGGCAAATAATTTGACTGGGGTTCTTCCAAGTTTCACCAAGGACTGCATAATTAGTCGCTTTGGAGTGGACTCCTAACAATTTTTTACAATACTTATTCTGAACAACTTCAGTCTCATTTTCCTTTCTAAGGATAACTTCCACATTTCCAGCATCTAAAGATTTGTTCAAATAGCCAATCCATATCTCAGAACCATACAGTAAAATGGGTTGGATAATACAGTCAAACAATTTACAGGCTATGTTAATGTTTAGTTCAGTGGGATTGGCGGCATTTCTGAGGCAGAACAATGCCTTCTTGGCTCTGCTAGCAAGGTTCTCTATGGCAGAGTTAAAATGACCATTTGCATGAAGCACAACTCCAAGATAGGTGTATTTGTTTACACATTCTATCTGATCTTTACCGATAAAAAAATTTGTGATTAAGGCTTCTATTACTTCCAAAAGCAACTATTTTTGTTTTTTTGATATTCACCGACAGACCCCAATCTGTGAGGTATATGCCAAGTTTATCAAGTTTCCGCTGTAGGTCATTTCTATCCAGCGATAACAGTACGATGTCATCAGCATATGCTAAACATTGAACATACTCACTCCAGATACGAGGGAAGTTGTTATTATGACTATCAAATTCTAATAACAGGTCATTAATATAGATATTAAACAAAATAGGACTTAAAATATTACCTTGGTGTACACCCCTACCTACAGGGAAGGTGTCGCTCATACAGGTGTTGGTTTTAACTCTAGACTGACTGTGGAGATACATATTTTTAATAGTATTATATATATTACCCGATATACCAGCCTTTTGGAGTTTCAAGAAAAGTCCTTCATGCCACACCGAATCAAAAGCTTTATTAAAGTCAATAAAGCAGGTATAAAGCTTTTGCTTTTTCCGAATATATTTGTCCATCAAAGTTTTCATTACAAAAATATGCTCAGCTGTTCTATTGCCCTTTTTGAAACCTAACTGGGACTTCGAAATTAGACCATTTTTATCTGCATAGGATACTAATCTATTATTAAGGACAGAGCAGAATAATTTGCCCACGCAACTACTCAGGGTAATGCCCCTGTAGTTGTTTGGATCTAACTAGTACGTGCATTCAGATCCCCATAAATCATGATGTCTCCCCTGCCACCATAAACAGATATATCATCCTCAAGCTTATCAAATAGCTCATTAGTGAACTCTTTACCAAACGTAGAGTTGTCAGGAGGGATATAGCAGATACATATATATAAATCGTTATTCATACCAAATACTGTTTTACACAATTTGACCCATATTGCAGATTCACAGAGATTGTTTTTTATCGGAGAAACTCCATCTACAATTTCATCCCTTACAAAAAGGGCTACACCACCAGAGGCTTTTCTGGCACGTGCATGCTTTGGTCTATTCTTTATATTTTTTAGAGTGAAACCAGGGATAGACATATCCGATTCAATTGAAGCGTGGGTTTCGGTCAAGCCGATTATATCAAAAGAGTTACAGATTTCGTGAAAGATTGGAGAATGAAGTTTGTTTTGTCTAATGCCATGTAGTTTTTGAATCAAGCCGTTAATATTCCAGACTCCAATTCTCACAGCATTTGTACATGTAGTATACATTATGGGTGTACAAATTTTGAGTAACACTTTTCGAGTGAGATTTTCGGAAGGACTGAGTGTAGAGATGGAGGACCTTCGTTCGAGGTAAATTATACAATAATATCTTCAGATACATAATGGGTTTTAAGAAGGTAATACCTTGTTCAGTATAACACCATTTAAGAGTGGGTTGAAATTCGAATTACATGTACAATACACATACATAAATTCATCATTATGGCACATAGAGACGATCGAGTGTCAGTAATTTAACAAGGATTAAATTCAAAGATCACAGCTAGAACTCCTTAACATGTTAGGGTAAATCTCTGGTTGTTCATCAATCACAAAATTACATACATTAGATTACAATAATAAAATTACATTAGACAATCTTTTATCACACAGATTTGACTAAAATTTTGATAAATAATTAAAATATTCATATTCAGACAGGTCTAGACTTTTTACTCCGAATAGGTAAGACAAGCAACTAAGCGCATAATTAAAATGCATAAGATATAGGAATCAAAACCACATTCCTGAATTTGATTACAAGAAATCAATAGTATGATCAATGAATTATTACATATTATCAATTAGATCAGGAGATAGGGCAATTACCAGACTAGATTACAATGGTAAAATTACATTAGTGAGTTTTTTATCACACAAATTTGACTTAAATTTTAGATAAATAATTAAAATATTCACATTCAGACAAGTCTAGATTTTAAATTCTGACTAGGTAAGTCCAGCGACTAAGCGCATAATTAAAATGCATAAGATATAGGATTCAAGACCACATTCCTGAATTTGATTACCAGAAAAGAATAGTACATGTATAATCAATGATTACATATTATCAATTAGATCAGGAAATTCAGTTGTTTCATATTGCAATTACAGGTTACCTACATTTAAATCTGGATACATAGGACAGTTACCAGATTAGGTTACAATAATAAAATTACATTAGTGAGTTTTTAATCACACAGATTTGATTAAAATTTTAAATAAATGATTAAAATATTCACATTCAGTCAGGTCTAGATTTTATATTCTGACTAGATAAATCTAGCGACTAAACGCATTAACATGCATAAGATATAGGAATCAAGACCACATTCCTGAGTTTGATTACAAGAAAAGAATAGTATAATCAATGAATTATTACATATTATCAATTAGATCAGGCGATTGTTCCATATTGCAATTACGGGTTCCACCCCAGTTAATAGCACTTTTTGTCAGTTTGGACAACTTGTAGAACAGGGGGCTATATTTATCAATCTCATTAGTTTTATCATTCAGAATATGGTGTTGACTATCTTCGCTTAAATTGTAAAGTACATGTAAGCTAAGTACAACCTACAGTTTGGTTAAATGAAAGCTAACAATGGTCAAGATTATATCAGCTAAGAAAGGTCAGGCTACTAATAATCATAACCTCTGTAGTGATAGCCATCAGGGGTGAAGTAGTCATAGTAGTTGAAACTAGCAGGCCGGATTCTCTGCTTGTTAGTCTCATAGTGGTCATGGCAGTTCCAGTCAGGCCTGGTATTGCTCCAGGAAGAGTTATTCCCCCTTGCTAGATGATGGTCTTGGACCTTCAGATGGGGTTCTTGGCTATGGGAATGGTTATTTCCATGGCCGCCGTGACTGCGTGGATGGTTATCTTTTCTGGCATGGTAATGGTTGTTGTCAGCGACGGTACGGGTCATACGTCTCGAAGGGCGAGGACCAATTGGAGTGGGCCTGCTGGGATGGGGATTACGATCACCACATTGATTTACCTCTCTATATGGCACTAATCATATTTCCTGCGAGCACTTTAGTCCCAGCGGTAGACAGGTGTAGATGGTCCTCCAGGAAGAGTTTGTCATTGACACTTCCCCTTGAGGACATGTTGTTATGGTCGATAAAAGTGACATGTACTGATCCGATGATTTGCCTCCCTAATGTATCTACATGTATCTGTGTACATTGACTTCAAGATCAAAACCCAAAAATAGGTGACGAGTACAACTTGGGACAAAATCAAAAGAAAATGTATCTCTGAATCAAGACAACTTGATAGATGTTTTCTTGCTTTTTTCTTTCTATTATAAATGCAGGTGTAATATGGTAAACATTGCCTTATTTAATGAATTTTGACTTGAGTTCGAAAGGACGAATCATTTCAATTATGTGTGGGTATATTTCGAATTCTAGGTAATTCCAATCCGTACTATTCCCGCATGTCTACTAACTTGGGAGACATGGTGTATTGCATTTTCTTGGTATAAGGTGACACGATTTATTCTAACTGGCTGCTTACAAGCTAGCTATGTATACACGCAGGAATACCATGGCACGGAATAGCCCTGTGAGATAAAGGTCTGTATCGGTTATGTAACAACATGCCCAGTTCAGAAGCCTAGAACAACCAAAGGAAAACACATTGCCGTTCGAAATGGTGACCGGGCCCTATGGATTATGTAACAACATCATGGGTCCCATTGCGATGTAACTCATCGTGCGTGAACACACCCATTCGTTTGCATAGAGCAATACTATTGAAATGATTCGATCTTCACTAATGTACATGTGTACAATACTTATAACAAATCAATTACGTTGATTTTCAGAGTGCGCTTTAATACATTTTGCTGTTTATGCGCCTATCCTCAAGCTTGGGCAAGTGCACCGACTGTAACACAAAACCAGGAAGAAATGTATATTTTTTTAAGATGTTTTATTTTTATCATTTTTGTTTTGAATTTGGAGTACGTACATTGTCCAAAGTCATATATAGTTAAAGGATTTCCGGAGATCAATATTACTAAACAGTCTACACGTATGGTTATTCTCAGTCTGTATTATCCATTTTACCTATGCCTTTGTCATGTTTGTATAATAATTAACACTTGGACTCACAATATAGTTTAACCCTATCTGGCCTGGGCTTTTGGGGACCTGTCCAGGCCTGGGGCCGAAATGGCCCCCCCTAATTATTTTTCTTACCTCTTGGGCTAGGGGGCTGAAACTTATTACACTATACTCTTGGGTCAAGCTCTACCAGAAAATGTAAAAAAATCCAAGATGGCCGCTTTGATGACGTCACAGTGACGTCATTTTCAAAAATGACATTTTTTGGTCGATTTTTCGGTCGAATTTTCCGATTTTTTTATTTTTGCAATTTCTAAACAAAAACTGCATGAAAAATTAGCAAATATTAATGTGATATGAAATAAAATAGTTTTTACCCACTTTTCATCGCAGAAAAGCATAAATTTTGAAGAAATATGACAAAAACATCACTTTTCTGTTACCCACGTGGCCGCCATCTTGAATTTACCCATGATCCTCTGCTCGGGGGGTTATGCAAATAGTTTCAAAATGACCCCAATAAGATAAACTATAAAGTCACGGAGTTTCAGCTCTCCATTTTTTTCCGTTCCGGAGATAGTGCAGAAAGTTTGGTAGGGGGGGCCATAATGGCCCCCCCCAGGCCTGGTAGGGTTAACTTCCTCTGAGAAATAGCACATTCGTGAATTTATATAACAAACATGAGTAATATCAAAATTTTAAGTGTCAATTGCCAGGGCCTATGGGATTATGAAAAACCGGAAGATGTGTTCAACTACTTAAAAGGAAAAGACTGCAATATTTATTGTCTACAGGACACTCATTTTACCAAAGATTGTGAAAACGCAATTATCGATCAGTGGGGATATAAATGCTTTTTCAGTTCATATGCATCAAATTCCAGAGGGGTCGCAGTTCTTTTTAGAAATAATTTTGAATTCAATGTATTAAAGGAAAAACGGGACAATGATGACAATTATTTGGCCTTAGATATAGATATTGAGAAACAGAAAATGACAGTTTTAACAATATACGGTCCAAATACAGATAAACCTCAGTTTGTTGACGAGATATTCAATGTAATGCGAGCAGAGCAGTCAGCAGAGCGAGCGGTCACGTTTTTCAGAGCTCCTGCCTTGATACAATTTTTACTGTTTTAACGTCGACTGAGTGTGTAGAATTATATTTTATAGTTGAACTAATGTACAAGAAAGCTGGTAAACGTAAAAGAAACCAAGAATCTGTTACAAGTGGGAAGAAATTCTGCAATTACGGCATGGATCGAGACAGTGCATTAGGCTATGTTGAAAATGTAATGGCAGCGGGCCCGGCCAGAGAGGTCCGGTTTGAGGACAATAACAGGTTTGGCCCACTTGACATGGATTCTTGTGAGCAAGTTGTCATAGCTGAAATACACGATCTTGGTGGACAAAATAAGGACTTTAATATCCCAGTCAGTGTTACACGACCAACGATCGAACCTGTGGAAACTATTGAGGACGGATTTACCCCGCCAGCGGACCAGGTTAGTGCTGAGAATACACAATGTTTGTTTACTGCTATCGGCAAAATTTCATCCCATCTTGAGACAATTTATAAGAACTTGACGGACAGAATTGAAAATCTTCAATCCTCGTTAGAGGATAGACTGACGGAAAAATTCGGAGAAATAGCGAAATCTATGGTGCAGAGAGAGGTTAGTAGTGTCCGGGAAGAGTTTATTGGAAAAGTTGAAAAACTGGACAAGGAGATTAGTGATGTACGTAAAGAATGCAAGACCTTTAAATCTTCTTACGCCGATATGGCCAAAGCTAGCGGTACATGTATAGCAAATAACATTGTGGTCAGAAATTTACCGGAAAGGCAAGGGGAAAATGTGGTAAACAAAGTGAACAATTTGATCAAGGAGGGTCTAAAGTTACGTAACATACAGGTGGTGAAAGCGGAAAGAAAGAAAAGTAGATCAGATAGAGATCCGGGATTGGTAATTGCCACACTCAAGAGCAGTGAGGATAAAACGTTGGTCATGAAAAACAAGAAAGAACTCAAGAACGCACGTAATTATGCAAATGTGTATATTGCAAACGATCAGTCTATCGAACAACGGCGTCTTAATGCAAACCTGAGGACAATAGTCAGTAACCTTGGAGGAAACAGGCTTACCATGAAAGGAAATACTGTGGTTAGTCGTGAACATGAAGGCCCTCCTCGGAGAGATTACGATAGACGGGATAGAAGACGGGGCGAAGATGACTTGCGTAGAACGCAGGGAAGGCCCGGGTATCCTAATAACCGGCACACTAGTTAGGTAACATGCGGGTTGTGGAATGTCAATGGTTGGAGTCAGAACAAAGATAGCAATAACTGTCTGATCCGCTCTACATGCCTTCTAGCAGAAGACTTGGACTTAGTTGCTGTTACAGAAACGCATTTGAATGTTAATGGGAATATTTTACTGGACGGATACGAATGGTTTGGTAACAATCGTAAACATAAACACTTAAAGGCTAAATCGGCATCAGGGGGTGTCGGTCTCCTGGTCAGAGAGCATTTACTGGAGATTTTTGATGTGGAGGTATTAGATGATACCCATGAAGATATTATCTGGATTACATTCACAGACAAATGTGTTGGAACGACTTTTACTGTATGTGTTTGCTATTTGGTACCGGAAGACTCCACTTATAGAGTAAATGCACATGAATTCTACGATACCTTGTTGAATCAAATATATGAATACCAGAAATATGGATTGTTCTATGTTTGTGGGGACTTTAACAGTAGGTGCGGGGAGGAGAATGACTATATCTGTGGTGTGGATATTTTACCAGAAAGAGGAATTGTGGATTTTACTAAAAACAGATATGGAGAATTTTTTATTGATTTCCTGATCAACGTGAACTGTTGCATTCTGAATGGAAGAAATACTACGACAAATGAGTTTACATGTGTATCTACAAAAGGTCTCTCGGTGGTGGATTACTGCCTCGTCCCTTATACATGTTTAGAGAAATTCCAGTGCTTTGAAGTGTTGTTAGCAAGTGAACTTATCAGCAAACATGAATGTTTTAACTCTATCGATATTACAAAAGGGATACCCGATCATTCATTATTAAAGTGGGCCTTGAAACTAGATGAAGTTATTCAAACAGAGATTGTGGAAAATTCGATCTATGGAAGTAAAGTAAAATATGATACTAACTGTATACCAGACAATTTTTTGTCGGAGACATGTGAAGTAACAGAAACATTAAATATACTTATTGCAGATTTGGAATCTACGGAGGCTCTACAAGGTGAAATCGATGCCTCGTATGATAAATTCTGTGATTTAATTATGACTGAAATGAACAATAAATTAGAAAGAAGGGTGATTGGTCTTAAGTCCGGGCGATCTAATAAAAGAAGACGGATAAAGAAACCTTGGTGGACTAACAGACTCTCTGAACTATGGAATACTTGCTGTGAGGCCGAAAAAAACTGGATAAAAGCTAAAAATATTTCAACAAAAAAACAGTTAAAGATAGTATTTGTGAGAGATAGAAAATTATTTGATAGAGGTGTACAGAAAGCAAAAAGACAGTATAAAAGAAAGGAGGAAGATGAACTCTTGAATTTCCAGGACTCCAACCCAAAGGAATTTTGGAAACGTATTGGAAAAATTGGTATTGGAGAGGAACGAGGTAAATGTATACCAATGTGTGTCCGCATGGAGGATGGCTCTGTGTGTAATGATACAAATGTTGTTTTAGATAAATGGGAGAACTGTTTTTCTGAGTTATTGAATGATCAGTCCAGAGAACCGGACCCCGAGGAAGTGAACAATGATGTTGGATTAAATCATACAAATGAATTGTCTGACTGTATAACTGTTGAAGAAATTATGACCGCTGTTAAAAAGGCTAAGGCTGGCAAAGCTGCAGGCACAGATGATATGCCAATAGAAGTTCTGCGAAATGATCTATCAATTGAATATTTATGTAAATTATTTAATGTATGTTTTAATAATGGCAGAATACCGAAACTTTGGCAAAAGGGGATTATAAATCCCATTCCAAAATCGTCAACCTCAGATCCTCTAGACCCCCTGAACTATAGGGGTATTACCCTAACTCCGGCAAGCTATAAATTATATTGCAGTGTTTTAAATGAAAGAATATCAAACTGGGTTGAAAACAATAATTTATTAGCTGATGAACAGAATGGATTCAGAAAAGGCCGTAGTACAGAAGACCAACTTGGAACCTTATCAAACATAGTAGAAACTAGACTAAAATGTAAACTGCCGACGTTTGCTACATTCATCGATCTTAAAAAAGCGTTTGATCGTGTTGACCGCCAATATATGTGGAATAGGCTCATGGAGGCTGGTCTTGATAGTAAAATGCTGTGCGCTGTAAAGTCTTTATATGCTAATGTAGAATGTTGCGTAAGAGTTAACGGTTTATGTACCAATTGGTTTAATGTTAGATCAGGACTTAAGCAAGGGTGTCTTTTGTCCCCTTTGTTATTCAATATGTTGCTGAATGACCTAGCCGTTAGAATGAAGTCACTTGGTATTGGAATTAAGGTTGATAATGATATAGTATGTATGCTAATGTATGCTGATGACTTGGTATTAATTGCAGAGCGAGAGTTGGATTTGCAGTATTTACTGGATTGCTTACATGACTGGTGTAACGAAAATAACATGATTGTAAACGAAGAAAAGTCTAAAGTTGTTCACTTTCGTAACCCTGCTAAAGAATGTACATCACATATATTTAGATGTGGTGATTCCGTATTGGAGAGAGTTAACCGATATACGTACTTGGGTCTTGTTTTTACTGAACATTTGGACTATAGCGAAATGGCTAAATGTGTTTCAAAATCTGCAAGTCGAGCTCTGGGTCTAGTAATCGCCAAGTGTAAATATATCGGAGACATGTATTTTGCAACATACACTAAATTGTACGACACCTTTGTGTGGCCGATTATTAATTATGGTGCCAGTATTTGGGGCTTTACTGATAGGTCTTGTATTAATGCTGTACATCATACAGCCTGTCGGTTTTATCTTGGTCTTGGTAAATATGCACCAAATGTTGGCGTAAATGGTGATATGGGGTGGAAGCCGCCCATTGTTAGACAATGGGGGGCCATTGGAAGAATGTGGGGGCGTATGATTAACATGTCCAGAACTAGATTAAATAGTAGAGTTTTTCTCTGGGCCAATAAGTTAGCCTCGAGAAAGTGTAAAAACTGGGTATTTAGGGTAAAAGATTGGTTTCGAAAGAACGGATTAGGACATTTTGAAAATATCAACAATAGATACGATAAAAGACATGTTATAACTGAGGTAGAAGATAAGATAATATTTGTATTTATGGCAGACTCAACTCGATAAACCAGAAGCAAAGTCTGGACGGGGTCTAAATAAATTGAGAAAGTATAGGATTATGAAAAGGGACTTCGGTTCGGAAAACTATGTGACCACTTACATGCCGAAATGCCACCGCAGTGCATTGGCGAAATTCAGAATGGGCGTTGCCCCAATCAGATTAGAAACGGGGCGTTACGAAAACCTGTCTGTAGATCAGAGAGTCTGTTTTAACTGTCCCGATCAGATTGAAGACGAGGAACATGTATTATGTAGGTGTCCACTTTATGAAGACATAAGATTTTATTTTTTCCAAGAAGTTGAATTTATGTATGCTAATTTTAAATACATGAGCAGTGTGACTAACGTCACAGGACCTACGAAGTAGGGTTTGATATGATTGAACTGTTTACCTTGACCTAAGACTGACCATTTCCATTGTCGTAGGAGGCATTGAGACATGTTTGTGCCAATTTCGAGGTTTCTTGGTCACCTAATTACGTAAGAAATTGGGTCAGAAAGTAGGTGACATTGACCTTGACCCAATTAGGTCAGCGTCTTTCCATGGTCTTAGGGGGCATTTGGACATTTTTTTTTTCAAATTTCGAGGTTTATAGGTCACCTAATTGTGTGAAAGATAAAAGATATCAACATTGTGTATCAAATTCTGTGTGTTTTATTGAAATAGAAAAATATAACACAATTGTAGAATATATCAATCCTCGCTCTGTTCACCAAGCAGAACGTATCCCTAGCTCTTTAATCCAGGAGGGTGACTGGTGTAAATCCATTCATGAGATAAATGATGTGGTGGTGAATGAACGGATTCTATGGAAGTTGTTATACAAGTCATAGGGAAATGAACATCGGGTGACATGAAAAGAAAATGATCAATAACTTGGAAACATCAACTAGTCTAATTCATTACTCCAAAACCTTATGGGTAGCTTTAGTCCTCGGGGTTAGCTTTAAAAGATTTAAATCGAGCAACTTGTGCCAAGTGATCTTTGTTCTTCATTTTGTTCAACACTTTCTTTGGAAATTTCCGTAAGATGACTAAGTCAGTTAATCTTCTGATACGGGAGAGGGGGACATATGCAAAACTAGTGTCAATCTTACGCTGCTTTGTTGGCGGCATGAGATCAACTATTGCAGATTGAAGTGTTCTTCCCTGAGATTTGTATGAGGTGTAGGAGTAGGCCGGTAATAGAGGTAGATTTGTCCTGGATATTGAAGTAGTAGTTTCCTGGTTGGGGAATTTGTGTGAAAAACTGACTTTCATTGGATACACAGGGATATGTCCAACTTCTAGAGTATCTAATTTAGGACATTTGGAAGTAGGAAAATGAACTATCAAAGATTCAGGCTGATGTTGGAATGTGTGAATAAGCACTTTTGATGGAATTTCTGATGAATGGGAAATTACAGAGTGAACTGTGCCCATCACACCATTTGTGAGGGCCAGTTCCACTGCCACATTGTTAGTTAGCATGACGGGCATTCCTGGCACTATGTAACACATGCCTGGAAGGCCTCCAGTTCGTGTTGCTGGTAGTTGATGGATTTGCTGCATTTTTGATGGTGTAAGTTCAATTTTCGTGGATTTGTCAATAGAAACACTGATACCAACTTGGTTACCAGTAGCTTTGCCCTGTGCTATTACATGTTCTTTGTTGATAGCCTTCTGCAGAGCATTTCCAGGGACAATAATGGGAGCTTGCTTGAACTTGTTTGATGACAAACTAACTCCAGTGGACCCAGCCACTCTGGTCATGAGGGTATTATAGTCATTGTCTGTACAGTCTCCCTCAGACAAACGATCCAGTAGTGCACTATACTCTACATCCTGGATGCGCATCTGTTCTGTGAGAATGATGACATGAGTCAGTTGATGCCACAGATTTCTCCCAGCTTCTCTGTCAATGTTTGACTGATTACACACAGGTTTCGTAGGAGTGCCTGGACTACTGCCATAGTACAATGGAGTTCCTTTCACAGGTGGGAACTGGTTAAAATCGCCTGAAATTATATATATATATATATATATATATAACGAAAATGGTAATAAAGATATATCCATGTCTGCTGTAGGTAATATAGGTAATGCTAATATGTACACATATTAATTCTGAAGTGCCATTTTATTAGTCCTAGATTAACTGTTCATTATAATATACTACCGGTATAAGTATTAGTATCGAGGCTGTACATACCAACAAAAATCATGTCAACTCCTCCAAATGGTTCTGTGTCTGTATGCTTGGCTTTTACTAGATTTCTGTGGAGCCTTCCTAGAGTTTCACAGCCAGTCATGGAGGTCTCATCATCCACACATGTACAAGCAGAGGACCATGTAGCCTCCAACTTTTTAAGGCTTGTGCGCCCCCTGCCAAGCTGAGCCAAACTGCTGAGCGTACTCTCACCAATAAGGGCTGCTGCAGTGCCAGTGTATGCACATAGGCGTAGTGTGTGCCTTATCCCCAGGGATTCATGAAGATAGGTGTACGCAGTGATTACTTGACTTTTTCCAGTGCCACCTGGGCCTCCAAGGTACAATAGCAACTGCTTATATTGCTCACCATTAATTCTCGCCAGTGGGTTTCGTGACATTAACCTGAAATATTGGAATTTGAAGAAATTAGAATACTTTGATGTATTTTTATTTTTAAAAGTCACAAATTACTCCTATTTTTTCAAAAAAATGTAATAAAAATATAAATGTTTTCCCAAGATAAATACCTGAAGGCTTCTTGTTGTTTCTCATTAAGTTTGAACTGTTGTATGGTATGGTTTTGGATCATCTGATTAGAGGAACCAGACAATAATCTGGGAACCGCCTTACTATTTTCACCACCTTCATCATCAACTTTGTCACACTCCATGACTTGGACATCAACACAAGATGGTTGTACCTGGTTACCTTCTTGGAGTTTACTAAGCATTTTCTGTCTGTGGTGCTCTATGTCCTTTTGCCAGGTTTTTGATGGCAAATATGACTGGTTTGAGATTGGACTATATGTATTAATGCGGTCTGTGCTGTCATCACTGTTTGCTGCAGAGTCTCCTGGTAATTTACCATTGTTGATTAATATTTGAATTCCTTCAGCAATGTCATTCTCTTCTGATACGTTCATTTCGTCTATCATAATGTCATCTACAAGCTTCTCTTCCTCATCAGATAGATAGTCGTAGACACCATCAGGCTCATGAGCATTGGTTGTTATGTCAGGCTCTCCACTTTCATCTATCTCTTGTCTCCGCCTGTCATTTTTCTCCTTTTTTTCCTTGAGCCCCCTGTGCATTTCTTTGACATTGTTGATTCTTTTGAGATCCATATCTTTAAATGGAAAATT
>JAVTVY010052074.1:0-25171 GCA_036873755.1 Hanleya hanleyi | reverse complement strand
CACATATAACAGTGTAATATGTCATATCGCACATATAACAGTGTAATATGTCATATCGCACATATAACAGTGTAATATGTCATATCGCACATATAACAGTGTAATATGTCATATCGCACATATAACAGTGTAATATGTCATATCGCACATATAACAGTGTGATATGTCATATCGCACATATGACAGTGTAATATGTCATATCGCACATATAACAGTGTAATATGTCATATCGCACATATAACAGTGTAATATGTCATATCACACATATAACAGTGTAATATGTCATATCTCACGTATAACAGTGTAATATGTCATATCACAAATATAACAGTGTAATATGTCATATCGCACATATAACAGTGTAATATGTCATATCGCACATATAACAGTGTAATATGTCATATCACACATATAACAGTGTAATATGTCATATCGCACATATAACAGTGTAATATGTCATATCTCACATATAACAGTGTAATATGTCATATCGCACATATAACAGTGTAATATGTCATATCGCACATATAACAGTATAATATGTCATATCGCACATACAACAGTGTAATATGTCATGTCGCACATATAACAGTGTAATATGTCATATCGCACATATACCAGTGTAATATGTCATATCACACATATAAGTGTAATATGTCATATCTCACATATAACAGTGTAATATGTCATATCACACATATAACAGTGTAATATGTCATATCGCACATATAACAGTGTAATGTCATATCGCACATATAACAGTGTAATATGTCATATCCCACATATAACAGTGTAATATGTCATATCGCACATATAACAGTGTAATATGTCATATCTCACATATAACAGTGTAATATGTCATATCACACATATAACAGTGTAATAAGTCATATCGCACATCTAACAGTGTAATATGTCATATCGCACATATAACAGTGTAATATGTCATATCACACATATAACAGTGTAATATGTCATATCGCACATATAACAGTGTAATATGGCATATCGAATGTAAATATTATATATTGTATATTCTAAATATTGCCTAAACAGTCAGATCACTTCAGCCAAATTCCGTGACCAGTACTGTATCTCGCACTCTCGTCCAGGTAACTTAGTTCTCCGGATACTTCTTCGTCTTCATGTAGTTACTCAGTAAGTATTGTTAGGTATATGTATTTCACTTTCCATTAACGTTTAAGGTAGGCTTATTCCACCCATAGCTAAGTATATTGGCAATGTACAGGTTGGGACCAACCGTCACAGTTCGGGTTATCAATATTTGATAATACCACGATCGGTTGCACTTTTAATGATAAATTGATAGTTGGAATATGACACTAATAACTATTAGCATCTCTGAAAAAAACATTGGCGAGTTTACATTCAGTGTTTTGCATCAATTAATTTGTTTCGAAAAACCCTCAAACCTGCAAGTTTTGCTACTTTCCCGGTGTGTGTTACCAATAATGAATCAGTAACATGAAAATATGCGTCAAATAATAAAACTTCATTTCAGGATCGTACATTTAGAAATTTCGTTAAATTAAAAATCTCACAGTTCGGCGGAAAAAATAATTTTGTGAATAACTTCTACAAAACAACTTTGCCGATGATGACATTCTTAAACGCATTGTTTGGTCAGTAGGTGCAAGCATTCCATGCGAAAAAATGGAAATAAAAATGGAACTTTTACCAGAATCCACGCATAGTCACTTTTTAGCTAAAAGTGAATTTTCAGGAAATGTTTTGCATATTATAGAATTCTAACTATCTCAGGATTTGTAGCGGAATTTTTCGGATATTTTTTCGTCAAAAAGATTCATTTGACTGAGTTAGAATTTTGTCTGTCTTGTTCAAGAATATGAGAATAAATAATTGAGTATGTGAGACGAACGGATGAATATTATTATATTTCTGTGTAATAATTTCTAGCCTCATTTCTGCTTTTCATTCAAATTAATATTATCTCATTTTCTCCTGAATGAGAAAAACATCATTTTTGCAAATTCACCAAAAATGAGTCAAGTTTGACATTTTTGACAGCTACCATCTGTGTCAGCTTTACCCTTATATGTGTTGTAATTTTTTCCTGTATATGGCGAGATTCTGCTAGTGGACGTTTCGTCCCCGAGGCCCGCCCCCTGTACAGACCTTTTGGTCTTTGATATATGTTGGCACTTGTAGGAAGTTGATGCTGGGTCGACATCGGGCCTTACAGACTAGTCTTTTGTGTTAAATGCCGTCATTTACATCTGACGACGATACAGATCACCAATCTCCAATGTACGAGTTGTCACAGCGAAACAGCTCACCAATTACCAGTATACGAGTTGTCAGAGCATTTCCATCATAGCTCTAGATTTGTATCTAATACCGCTTATGCCGGTGCTAGGGGCCGTGTGGTCATATCATCCAAGTTGCCACATGAACAGGTACAATAAACGCGTACCTGAGATACAACACATATCACGAATCGTTAGATTCTTGGTATGTGCTTTAGAATAGGTTAACCAGAAGACTATTCTGTGAAGTCATGTGACGCAGTCAGTATGTCGGCACCTCTTCCCACTACCCTTATATGTGTTGTAATTTCGGATTGAATGATCTATATGAACAAAACAAAAATGAAATTCCTCGTATTAGAATTTTAAAATATAAACTGGTTTAAGAAAATTCAAAAACAAATGTGAGATTTTTATACCGTGTAAATACCACCGTTGATTTGTACATAGGTCTACCAGTTGATCGAAGTAAACTGAGTTGAAAACCTACTCATAATCAAATTACGAATACCAACGAACATACGTTGCTCAAACACTCATAGTTTGCTGCTACGATACAAACGAAATAAAAAGGTAATGAATGTCATACCCAACCTTTCCATTAAAAGCGTTCCTTTAAGGAATGTCTTAGTTGTTTTCGAATAAACCAATTGTTATTTCTCAAAATGCCCCAATTTCAGCCTCTGTTGCAGAAATTAGCCAGGAAAAAGGGTGAAAGTTTCAACCCATGCTTTTAAATGGGAGGTAACTCTAACAGTCATATTATGTGCAGAGAACCTATGTACAAACCGTTCTGAAAATGAATTTACTTTAAATGCTACGAAAAAACACCAAGCCCTACGTTTCTGGAACGCCCGAGTATGAAATGAAACTGGACCTGATGGAATCACGGGGCGAAACCTTCATGAACTTGAGAATTCGATGGTTGATTCAGTTTATCAATGTGTCCGTGTTAACCGAAAGGTCTCAATGAATGAACAATTCATGAATTGCTGAGTGTTCAGTTAACAAATTATGAGAAAATGACAAAGCAGAGATTCCGTGAATACGAATAATTTGCTCAGTTTTTTTTTCAGTTCTCCATCAAAATTAATATGCAGAGATGACTTGATATCCGGCATGTATGCATGCTGTTGACTTTATTGTATACCGTCAAATTGAGTCCGCTCGATATGCGGACGGACCGGAACAAAATCTATATATCGTCAGAATATGGATGTTAAATTTTAACACAGTGTTTGTTAGGTCTACAAGTGAGAAAATATCACGGTATCAACATAATTAACTTAATTAAGACAAGCATAGTGACATTGTACATAAAAAATCTAACAATACTTGGTATGATAAAAAGGATACTCGCTCCCTAGAATGCAAAAGGTATTTCCTTCTGTAGTATAACAGGCTAGTCACCAGTTTGGACTAAGCTCGATTATAGCAGCTAATTGCATGATTTGCCTCGAGGGACTTTGAATTATAGACGTTTGTAGATGCGACAAATCAGTATCCAGCCATCGTCCATATAAAATATCGTCATTTATCGAAATATGTTATAAGGTAGATAGATAGCAGCAATCCCTAACATGCATATACGAGAGAAGCGGTCAACAGTTTGTCAACGTTATGCTTTTTTGCTAGGAGATTCCATATTATTAACGACTATTCTTCAATCCAAAGAATTTCTTAGTCATTATCTCAGTCACGCTCCGATTGTTACTTTTATAGCTCTCACCAAAGTAAATATAATCAGCTGGACAGTTTGGCAACATCCTGACTATTTGTAATGGATGAACACTTATATCGTTCTTTGAAATACTCCTCATATGCACCAACTGTATCAACTCATACTCAACATTCCAACAAACTGTGATGTCCATCATGAAGAACAGATATTCCAAACTTTATTTTCGTCAAGATAGTTTTGCAAAAATGCAATTCTTTGAAACAAATAAGTGCAGGTGTCGCACATATAACAGTGTAATATGTCATATCGCACATATAACAGTGTAATATGTCATATCGCACATATAACCGTGTAATATGTCATATCGCACATATAACAGTGTAATATGTCATATCGCACATATGACAGTGTAATATGTCATATCGCACATATAACAGTGTAATATGTCATATCGCACATATAACAGTATAATATGTCATATCACACATATAACAGTGTAATATGTCATATCGCACATATAACAGTGTAATATGTCATATCGCACATATAACAGTGTAATATGTCATATCGCACATATAACAGTGTAATATGTCATATCGCACATATAACAGTGTAATATGTCATATCGCACATATAACAGTGTAATATGTCATATCGCACATATAACAGTGTAATATGTCATATCGCACATATAACAGTGTAATATGTCATATCGCACATATAACAGTGTAATATGTCATATCGCACATATAACAGTATAATATGTCATATCGCACATATAACAGTGTAATATGTCATATCGCACATATAACAGTGTAATATGTCATATCGCACATATAACAGTGTAATATGTCATATCACACATATAACTGTAATATGTCATATCTCACGTATAACAGTGTAATATGTCATATCACAAATATAACAGTGTAATATGTCATATCGCACATATAACAGTGTAATATGTCATATCGCACATATAACAGTGTAATATGTCATATCACACATATAACAGTGTAATATGTCATATCGCACATATAACAGTGTAATATGTCATATCTCACATATAACAGTGTACTATGTCATATCACACATATAACAGTGTAATATGTCATATCGCACATATAACAGTGTAATATGTCATATCACACATACAACATGTCATCGCACATATAACAGTGTAATATGTCATATCATATCGCACATATAACAGTGTAATATGTTATATCTCACATATAACAGTGTAATATGTCATATCACACATATAACAGTGTAATATGTCATATCGCACATATAACAGTGTAATATGTCATATCGCACATATAACAGTGTAATATGTCATATCACACATATACCAGTGTAATATGTCCTATCGCACATATAACAGTGTAATATGTCATATCTCACATATAACAGTGTACTATGTCATATCACACATATAACAGTGTAATATGTCATATCGCACATCTAACAGTGTAATATGTCATATCGAACATATAACAGTGTAATATGTCATATCACACATATAACAGTGTAATATGTCATATCGCACATATAACAGTGTAATATGTCATATCGAATGTAAATATTATATATTGTATATTCTAAATATTGCCTAAACAGTCAGATCACTTCAGCCAGATTCCGTGACCAGTACTGTATCTCGCACTCTCGTCCAGGTAACTTAGTTCTCCGGATACTTCTTCGTCTTCATGTAGTTACTCAGTAAGTATTGTTAGGTATATGTATTTCACTTTCCATTAACGTTTAAGGTAGGCATATTCCACCTATAGCTAAGTATATTGGCAATGTACAGGTTGGGACCAACCGTCACAGTTCGGGTTATCAATATTTGATAATACCACGATCGGTTGCACTTTTAATGATAAATTGATAGTTGGAATATGACACTAATAACTATTGGCATCTCTGAAAAAAACATTGGCGAGTTTACATTCAGTGTTTTGCATCAATTAATTTGTTTCGAAAAACCCTCAAACCTGCAAGTTTTGCTACTTTCCCGGTTTGTGTTACCAATAATGAATCAGTAACATGAAAATATGCGTCAAATAATAAAACTTCATTTCAGGATCGTACATTTAGAAATTTCGTTAAATTAAAAATCTCACAGTTCGGCGGAAAAAATAATTTTGTGAATAACTTATACAAAACAACTTTGCCGATTATGACATTCTTAAACGCATAGTTTGGTCAGTAGGTGCAAGCATTCCATGCGAAAAAATGGAAATAAAAATAGAACTTTTACCAGAATCCACGCATAGTCACTTTTTAGCTAAAAGTGAATTTTCAGGAAATGTTTTGCATATTATAGAATTCTAACTATCTCAGGATTTGTAGCGGAATTTTTCGGATATTTTTTCGTCAAAAAGATTCATTTGACTGAGTTAGAATTTTGTCTGTCTTGTTCAAGAATATGAGAATAAATAATTGAGTATGTGAGACGAACGGATGAATATTATTATATTTCTGTGTAATAATTTCTAGCCTCATTTCTGCTTTTCATTCAAATTAATATTATCTCATTTTCTCCTGAATGAGAAAAACATCATTTTTGCAAATTCACCAAAAATAAGTCAAGTTTGACATTTTTGGCAGCTGCCATCTGTGTCAGCTTTTCGGATTGAATGATCTATATGAACAAAACAAAAATGAAATTCCTCGTATTAGAATTTTAAAATATAAACTGGTTTAAGAAAATTCAAAAACAAATGTGAGATTTTTATACCGTGTACATACCAACGTTGATTTGTACATAGGTCTACCAGTTGATCGAAGTGAACTGAGTTGAAAACCTACTCATAATCAAATTACGAATACAACGAACAGACGTTGCTCAAACACTCATAGTTTGCTGCTACGATACAAACGAAATAAAAAGGTAATGAATGTCATACCCAACCTTTCCATTAAAAGCGTTCCTTTAAGGAATGTTTTAGTTGTTTTCGAATAAACCAATTGTTATTTCTCAAAATGCCCCAATTTCAGCCTCTGTTGCAGAAATTAGCCAGGAAAAAGCGTGAAAGTTTCAACCCATGCTTTTAAATGGGAGGTAACTCTAACAGTCATATTATGTGCAGAGAACCTATGTACAAACCGTTCTGAAAATGAATTTACTTTAAATATGCTACGAAAAAACACCAAGCCCTACGTTTCTGGAACGCCCGAGTATGAAATGAAACTGGACCTGATGGAATCACGGGGCGAAACCTTCATGAACTTGAGAATTCGATGGATGATTCAGTTTATCAATCTGTCTGTGTTAACCGAAAGGTTTCAATGAATGAACAATTCATGAATTGCTGAATGTTCAGTTAACAAATTATGAGAAAATGACAAAGCTGAGATTCCGGGATTACGGATAATTTGCTCAGTTTTTTCCAGTTCTCCATCAAAATTAACATGCAGAGATGACATGATATCCGACATATATGCATGCTGCTGACTTTATTGTATACCGTAAAATTGAGTCAGCGCGATATGCGGACGCACCGGAACAAAATCTAAATATCGTCAGAATATGGATGTTAAATTTTAACACAGTGTCTGGTAGGTCTACAAGTAAAAAAAATACCACAGTATCCACATAATTAACTTAATTGGGACAAGCATAGTGACATTGTACATAAAAAAATCTAACAATACCAGGTATGATAAAAAGGATACTCGCTCCCTAGAATGCAACATATATTTCCTTCTATAGTATAACAGGCTAGTCGCCAGTTTGGACTAAGCTCGATTGTAGCAGCTAATTGCATGGTTTGCCTCGAGGGACTTTGAATTATAGACGTTTGTAGATGCGACAAATCAGTATCCAGCCGTCGTCCATAAAAAATATCTTCATTTATCGAAATATATTATAAGGTAGACAGATAGCAGCAATCCCAAACATGAATATACGAGAGAAGCGGTGAACAGTTTGTCAACGTTATGCTTTTTCGCTAGGAGATTCCATATTATTAACGACTGTTCTTCAATTCAAAGAATTTCTTAGTCATTATCAGCAGAAAGATGTATCTCAGTCACGCTCCGATTGTTACTTTTATAGCTCTCACCAAAGTAAATATAATCAGCTGGACACTTTGGCAACATCCTGACTATTTGTTATAAGTAATGGATGAACACTTATATCGTTCTTTGAAATACTCCTCATATGCACCAACTGTACCAACTCATACTTCACATTCCAACAAACTGTAATGCCCATCATAAAGAACAGATATTCCAAACTTTATTTTCGTCAAGATAGTTTTGCTAAAATGCAATTCTTTGAAACAAATAAGTACAGATGTCGCACATATAACAGTGTAATATGTCATATCGCACATATAGCAGTGTAATATGTCATATCGCACATATAACAGTGTAATATGTCATATCGCACATATAACAGTGTAATATGTCATATCGCACATATAACAGTGTAATATGTCATATCGCACATATCAGTGTAATATGTCATATCGCACATATAACAGTATAATATGTCATATCGCACATATAACAGTGTAATATGTCATATCGCACATATAACAGTGTAATATGTCATATCGCACATATAACAGTGTAATATGTCATATCACACATATAACAGTGTAATATGTCATATCTCACGTATAACAGTGTAATATGTCATATCACAAATATAACAGTGTAATATGTCATATCGCACATATAACAGTGTAATATGTCATATCGCACATATAACAGTGTAATATGTCATATCGCACATATAACAGTGTAATATGTCATATCGCACATATAACAGTGTAATATGTCATATCGCACATATAACAGTGTAATATGTCATATCGCACATATAACAGTGTAATATGTCATATCTCACATATAACAGTGTAATATGTCATATCGCACATATAACAGTGTAATATGTCATATCGCACATATAACAGTATAATATGTCATATCGCACATACAACAGTGTAATATGTCATATCGCACATATAACAGTGTAATATGTCATGTCACACATATAACAGTGTAATATGTCATATCACACATATAACAGTGTAATATGTCATATCGCACATATAACAGTGTAATATGTCATATCACACATATAACAGTGTAATATGTCATATCGCACATATAACAGTGTAATATGTTATATCGCACATATAACAGTGTAATATGTCATATCGAATGAAAATATTATATATTGTATATTCTAAATATTGCCTGAACAGTCAGATCACTTCAGCAAGATTCCGTGACCAGTACTGTATCTCGCACTCTCGTCCAGGTAACTTAATTCTCCGGATACTTCTTCGTCTTCATGTAGTTACTCAGTAAGTATTGTTAGGTATATGTATTTCACTTTCCATTAACGTTTAAGGTAGGCTTATTCCACCTATAGCTAAGTATATTGGCAATGTACAGGTTGGGACCAACCGTCACAGTTCGGGTTAGCAATATTTGATAATACCACGATCGGTTGCACTTTTAATGATAAATTGATAGTTGGAATATGACACTAATAACTATTAGCATCTCTGAAAAAAACATTGGCGAGTTTACATTCAGTGTTTTGCATCAATTAATTTGTTTCGAAAAACCCTCAAACCTGCAAGTTTTGCTACTTTCCCGGTGTGTGTTACCAATAATGAATCAGTAACATGAAAATATGCGTCAAATAATAAAACTTCATTTCAGGATCGTACATTTAGAAATTTCGTTAAATTAAAAATCTCACAGTTCGGCGGAAAAAATAATTTTGTGAATAACTTCTACAAAACAACTTTGCCGATGATGACATTCTTAAACGCATTGTTTGGTCAGTAGGTGCAAGCATTCCATGCGAAAAAATGGAAATAAAAATGGAACTTTTACCAGAATCCACGCATAGTCACTTTTTAGCTAAAAGTGAATTTTCAGGAAATGTTTTGCATATTATAGAATTCTAATTATCTCAGGATTTGAAGCGGCATTATACGGATATTTTTTCGTCAAAAACATTCATTTCACTGTCAGAATTATGAAATATTCGTTAAAAAACGCTTGTATGGGAAGGTACATGTATGGGTTGGTCCTAACCTAGCTGTATACTAGATGAATGTAAAAACATGCCGAACTGTGAAGGCCGACCCTGACCGTCCTTATTTGGCCAAATTTGATCTGGCTATTTGGTGGACGGGTCTGTAATACATTTGTGCGTTGCTTGTTTAACTATCTAAAATTTTGTGATATAAAGTCAATATTGTCAGTTCGGTACATGACAGAGAATTGAGGGTTTCTGGAAAACACAAGGTTAAGTGATCAATTCCGACAAACGACAATCCTCTGCTCACGTGATCCACCATGTAGTTTTTTCTGATGTGATGGCGGCGATTGAATTCACATCTTTCCACTTCCCGTGCCGGATAGATCAGCTCAAGTAAAATTAAAACTTCTTTGAACTTGTAGTACTCGATTTCTGATTGCGGGTTGATTCTACGTCAATAATCAAAATATTTTTTAAAGTAGACAGTACCAATCCCGAACAGGCACAAAGAGATAAGCGGTCATGAAATCAGTAATCCGATCAAATAGAAGCCGACATGTTCAACAATTTAGTGTTTTAAAAATGCCATACCATTTTTTTTATACATAAGGAACAGAATTGAATGATAAAACAAGATTTGAAATATTTATTTTTTTCTATTCGGAGAGCTGTGAGACGACTGTCATAACAGTTTAGGTCATATCCCCTCGTATGTAATGGTTTAACGAATATTTCGAATAATTTTTTTAATTGCTATTTAAAGGCATTTACATAATACCACTGGGCATGTTAGGATATTGGTATGTATTAATATACTAAACGCTTTTAAGAAAAAAAGTGAAAAATAGCTGTAAAATGAATAAAATTTGTATGTTTAATTTTTAACTGTTTGAATTTTGTAGCACAAAGTCTACAATGTCTTTTCGGTACAGGTCAGATAATCAGGGGGTTCTCTTTGCAAAACGACGGACATAGTAATTTCCATCACTAGGAAGAGCCAGATTTCATGTGTACAAATATTGGCAAGATTTGCATTTTTATAGTACACAAGTTGTATTAGGAGATGAGTGGTGCATAGGTTAATATTTGACTAGTTTGCATGTTGGGTGATCTTCAACTCACATTTAACGATCACCCCAGAGAAATGTTTCTCAGTTCAATATCCGGGTCATAGTTTGTCCCGGCATTCTATTCACAATTAATATGACTTGTTGATCTTGTGCCCCATGTGAGGAAAACCACTGTCAAATGAATTATATTATATAGTTTTAATACTCAATATCTGATTTTTCATTTGAAAAAAATGGAAAAATTAACGCCAAGTTATAATGTCAATTGTTATTGAAAGTCTGATAGAGCAAAATCTATACTATCATCCATAAATCTTTGTGCTATATAGGCCAGATGGACACATTTTGCTGTAAAAATCAAACCATGCTTAAACACCCAATTTATTTCTGTGTTAGAGATCAACGGCGCCAACAGTTACCTCGAAGTTCGCCTTTCTTTATTGTCGAGCGAACGGTGTCGAGATTCTCTACCTTATTTCTGATTCAGCTTTGTTCGGGGCGTACCACAGGGGCTCGTTACTGTTGTTAATTGGTTAAATAGGTTGATTATAGGGGGGGTCGAGGTCGGTCTTTTATTACCGACCTCGACCCCCCCTCCCCATAATCAACCTATTTAACCAATTAACAACGGTAACGAGCACCTGTGGGGCGTACGAGGGAAAGACGACCGGCTCGGCAGGACTGCCCGATAGTTTGACAGCTGACTGAATGTGTAAACGGTAGATTACCAAAGGATATGTGACGACAATACGGGAATAACTCCCTTGTGTGAGACGATAATCAAGCTGAATTTGTTTTTCAGTCCAGACCCTGCCAAATCAGATTTTTCTAGATGTTTACATACTGAAAAATTGCGATGCTCCATTGTAAAAAAAATGGAGATATGATTGATCAAAGTGTGCTCCTCGGCCTGATTTGGTATTTTCGAGGCATTAATGGCGAGGATTTTCTCTTATAGCAAAAATATGACACCTCAAACCAAAATAATTCTGTCACACAACATATTAGAAAGTTTGTTTTGGTTTGAGGTGTCATATTTTTACTACACGAGAAAACCCTTCATGAAAATGCCCCAGAATACCAAAATAAGCCCGGAAGCACATTTGATCAATCATATCTCCATTTTCATGCAACTGAACATCTCTGTTTTTTCGAAGGAGATATTTCAGTATGTAAACGTAAAGAAAATCTTATATGGCAGGTTTTGGAGTGGAAAAAAATCGGCTTTATTACCATAACACACAAAGGAGTTTTTCGTATGTTAACGTCACATATCCTTTCTCAATTCGGGCACGGATTACGTATAACCATGTAACAGATTCACTTACACGTGAAATACATGTACTAAAACTTACATCAAATTTAATTGTACGACTCATAACGTCCTAGTCAATCATACAAGTCCTACACAAATCATACCCTAACTCGAGTACGATTCACATGGTTTATCGATCGACCATCAAGATTAGTGAAACTGTGATGTTAGTTTCAGATGTTTTGCTTCAAAGAGTTTCACCAACGTCTGAAAATATGCGAAAATGGGAAGTGGGAAAATCTATTATTGCGAATTATTAGTAGTTAAAAAGATAAGGGTACATGCCCATTGATCTATGTGGCTTCACTTCTGGTTCTGGTCAGAAGTGACGTCACAAAGGTCAACAGTCATTGGACCTGTATCTATCAATTTGGAACCTGGCATTTTCGTGATCCATGTGCCTACGTCACTTTTTGCAACCGCAAGGTTGTGGCGTTACAAAGGTCATATGCAAATTTCAAATGTCAACAGACGGTTCCGTGCCCTTTCGGAATATGAGGCATTTCCCTGATCGAGTTAATTATGGTATACTAATTTAAATGCCCTTTCGGATATGAGGTCTCCCAATGCACCTCATGAAACATGGTCGCCGACAATATCGCCAACAGTAAAGTGTGTCCAGGATAATCGCAATTGGGGAATCCCTTTTTCGCATTTCCTATACCGAACATGTACCTATATGAACTAGAATCTTACCGAAAATCGAGGGGGATTTACTGAAAATTACGGAAATTAATAAAAATAAATGTTTGGGGGTCTGGGCGAGCTGGGTGTGATGTTAAATTGAATATACGCAATAGGAAAAGAACATCTAATGTGGGAGTTTCGGTCTAGGTGGGCGAAATTGAGTCCCATTGTGTCGTTTGAACTAGTGTCATTGTATTGTTTTAAACCACAGAAGCACATACCATGCAAAGAAAAAATTGTGCTTAGTGAGAAGTTCTCTTTCGGAGGCATGGTTGGCCCGGAAAAGGCAGCTTAGGGAAAGAGACGATGTGAAACGGAGGAGCGGGATTCCGATGTGGGTTCCAAGCACTCCCGCGCCACATCATTTATATTAAATTATCATATGTGTTAATTATGCAATTGTTTAGTTTTGTTTTGCGAATGTATTTGGTGGATTCTGCATCAGTTTCTTCCGATCAGAACAGTGTTTCTGTTGATCTGTATGTATATTTGTATATACAGCAGCACAATTTGCTCTCAAAGTAATCCTCGTACAATATAACGTGGGACAAACGATTATCATTGATTTTGGAATAGACATTGGAAGCAGAAGTTTGTATTGCAAGCTGGCATCAAGTGTTTCCAAGTTAATCCGATTGTGTTGAAACCGAATTTGTTGAAAATATCTACCAAAAGTGCCCTTTCAAAATATGACATCAATGTGACGTCATCAAAACGATTGTTTTATATTTTCCATCTCATTCCGTCTCCTTGAGAGGTATCAACAATTGCAAATATTGAGGCCGGTGGATGCGGAGAGAACGACATAACTGAAACTTTCTGATTTTTCCGCGAATGTGCTTAGTGTCGTCATTTCGTTCATGGAGGCCGTCAGGTTTGGATGGAGGGGTGGCAGGTCGTACGGGTCAGAGTATTCTCCCTGATCTCCCGTCAAGTACACGGACACCATATTTTCACCGGTTCGATCCATCTGGTCAGAGTATTCTCCCTGATCTCCTGTCTAGTACACGGACACACTATGTTCACTGGGTCGATCCATATGGTCAGAGCATTCTCCCTGATCTCCTGTCTAGTACACGGACACACTATGTTCACTGGGTCGATCCATATGGTCAGAGTATTCTCCCTGATCTCCTGTCTAGTACACGGACACACTATGTTCACCGGGTCGATCCATATGGTCAGGGTTGTGAACGTATGTGGCGGGGTACACACTGTCTAGCGGGAAGACGTCTAGGGCAAACACCCCTTGTAAGACAGTCCGCGATCACGGTTCGCTCTCCGGTTGGGATCTGATCCGTATCCATGTTAGGTGGAATAGTCTCAGAGAACATTTTGACTCTGATCAACTTGAATGGTGTTGTCGAATTCGGCGTCGCAAATAACATTTGTCATGTTGGCAACGGGTTTTCCGGAGTGAATTTCCAGCCATAAGTTGCCTTTCTTGACGAAATTCAGCTGATGGCCGTTGTCTAATGTTGGGGTGAGCTCGAACCAGAACAACGTGTACCGTCACAATAGGCGTCCCGATCGATGCGGTTCCCGTCACCCTGGTCGTTTTTACCCGCTGTCGCATATAGGCTCTGGTAACTCCGGATGTAATAGAGCAATCTAAAATTCGCGTGAAGGGGCCAAGCTGAAATTTGCTGTCCGTTCACATGCAGGGCAAGAAAGTTGATATTGAAATGCCTGAAATTTCAGGTTGATCGCATATGCCACCTTTACACTGGTGTTCCCCCACGCAGGCTATGATCAGCCGCTTGGGCAGTTCCCAGAGAAATAAATTTTCTTGGTTGGTGAACATATTCTGGGACCGAGATTTGCACACGTCGGATGGAATAGCTTTCCAAGACTGTGATGCGACCCAACTGCACGACTGGATTCGGTTTCACTTTGCGGACGTACATGGCTGCCTCTTGCATGGCGATCTTAAAGTCAGGCACTACGCAGACAGTAAAGGAAAGGCCCCGTCAAAGGTATCGTTGTGAAGGATACGTGAAGGAGCATCCGACTGGACTAGTATGAGGTGGAGCTCACGTCATTCTGCGCATGCGCAGTAGACAAAGTGTGTGGAAATAGACGTGTTGGGGTCTAGGTGGACCACTAATGGTCCAGTGAAGTTGAGTGAGGTATCAATGTAAAGCAGGCGTGAGGGGGCATCCGCCTGGACTAGTGTGTCGTCCGTGTTCGACATTCTGCGCATGCGCAGACAGGGATTGTTGGAAAAGGGCATGGAAATAAACGTTTTGGGGTTGAGGTGAGCCCCTATTGGGCCGATGGAGTCTTGTGAAGCATTCGTGAAGGAGCATCCACGTGGACAAGTGTGTCGTTCGTGTTCAACATTCTGCGCATGTGCAGACAGGGAATTGTTGGAAAAGGGGAATGGAAATAGACGTTTTGGGGTGTAGGTGGGCTACTATTGGTCCGATGGAGTCGAGTGAGGTATCAACGTGAAGCACACGTGAGTGAGCATCCGACTCGTTGGATGTGGGGTAGGAACATCATGATTCTGCGCATGCGCAGGCAGGCCGTATTATGGAATATACCTTTTGGGCCGATATGGATCACTAGTGGTTCAAATGGGTTGTGGGAGGTGTCAGAGTGAAGCTTTTGTGGGGTAGAGTCAGAATGGCGTGTTTTCTATTGCAAGTCGCGGCAATCTGCGCATGCGCAGTTAGGTGTAGTAAGTAAAGTGGCCATTTTGGGGCAGTGAAGGAATGTAATTGGTGTAGAGATGGACCACTATTGCTCCGAATGCGTCGTGTGGGATGTCATTTTATAGCTGTCAGGGTGTAGACCCCGATTTGAAGCATATCTACTGCATATGTGACGTCATCGTTGACGTCATCAGTACCAGTAGTAGTCAAAGTGGGCGTTTTGGGGGCGGTGAAGGAAGGTATTTGGTGTAGAAGTGAAACATGCTTAGTCTGAATGCGTCGTAAGAAGTGGCATCTTATAGCAACGCCCGCCAACGCCAAGCTCAACGCTTCAACGCCCTGGTGATTTAGCCCAAAAGCTGTGATTTTCATGGTGAGTGGGTGAGTGTGATTCCAAGTGAGTGAGTGAGTGAGTGAGTGAGTGAGTGAGTGACAGTGCGTGAGTGAGTGAGTGGATGCTCAGAGCTCGGAAGTGACGTCATCGTACGCATCTGTGGTGCACCCTGTATCCTATAGCCCGTAGGGCATAGGGTACACCAGGGTGCGGGTGCACCACAGATGTGTGCGCATGCGTACGTTGACTTCACTTCCGAGCTCTGAGCTTCCACTCACTCACTCGCTCACTCACTCACTCACACTCACTCACTCACTCACTCACTCACTCACTCACTCACTCACTCACTCACTCACACAGAATAAACTATATGAAAAAACTTGTTGTTGTTCTCTCTTCTGCCATCTTTGTTGTTGTTGTTGTTCTCTCTCCGGTCTATATCATGGCGTCAAGGTGTTATGCTAGGGTGTTAATGCGGAACGACGGGCGTTGACGGGCGTCACTGCATTTCATTCACCAGGGCGTTGAAGCGTTGAGCTTGGCGTTGGCGGGCGTTGCTACAAGATGCCACTTCACACGACGCATTCGAACTAAGGATGGTCCATTTCTCCACCAAATACCTTCTTTCACCGCTCCCAAAACGCCCACTTTGTCTACTACTCGTACTGATGACGTCACCGATGACGTCACAGATGCAGTGGACATCCTTCAAATCGGAATCTACACCCCGAGGGCTACAAAATGACACCCCACACGACGCATTCGGAGCAATAGTGGTCCATCTCTACTCCAAACATACCCCCACGCACACCCCACAATGACCGCTTGCGCAGATTGACGCGACTTGCAATAAAAAATACGCCATTCTGACTCTACCCCACAAAAGCTTCATTTGACACCTCCCACAACCCATTTGGACCACTAGTGGTCCATATCGGGCCCAAAGGGTTTATTTTCGAACTACGGCCTGCCTGCGCATGCGCAGAATGACGATGCTACCTCACGTGGGCTTCACAACGATACATCACTCGACCCGAATGGAGCAATAGTGGCCCATCTAAACATCAAAACGTCTATTTCCATTCCCTTTTCCCACAATTCCCTGTCTGGGCATGAGCAGATTGTCGAACACGGACGACACACTAGTCCAGACTCAAGTTTAAGTGCGAAGAGGTGAATGCGACTTTAAATAGTTTTTCTATACTACTGGGGAAAAGCAAACGTCGTCCGCTCAGAGGGCACAGTATTAAAAAACAAGATATGTAATTAAATACCGGTACGTTTTTCACTTTCTCCTAGACACTTTTCCTAGACACGCCAGTCAGTTATCACAGTTATAAACAAGTACGGGCGGTCGAACAGGTACATGTAATCAACACCGGGATATGGAACATACGGAGCCGTAAAAGTGACAGGGCACGAGATAATATCACGGGATCCCGAGAAAATAAGTCGGGGTACGAGATAATTTTTTTTTTTTTGCATGTCACTTTCACGGCTTCGTAGGAACACGACGTTGTTTGCAGAATATTTTTTGTCACCGTCGTGCACTGAAGAAAACCTTTGTACTTTTAACTCGGTCAGAATTAAATTGAATCAATTCGATTCATACTTTCTTCTCTTTCACTCGTCGTGCCCATAATCTGGTGAATTTTCGTACTTTAGACTTAAGTACATGTTCCGTTCTATGCTCATAATTTTTATATGTGCGTATGTTCGCCTCCGTACCTCGCCCACCTATACCCCAGACATTTGTTTGAGCACTCGAGACGGCCTTCTCCGGTAGTCATTGAATTTGCACGTGTCCCCCCGCATGACCCGGATTATTGTTTGTTTTAAACTTATTTATTGTACCATAAATGTACAAGGGATTGGGGTCAAGTTCTATGCAACTTATGCATCCCTCTCCCTACAAATGAATATAGATACATGCGTTTAAATAATTCTTAAATAATGCAAATGCAAAAGAAAGTGATATACATAAATATAAGAAAGTATTAATGTTTACATCAATCTTTTACGGGAATAAACAGGTGGTGTATCGTGCACACAATCATATCTATAGTTTATGTATGTAAGTAGTGCCATTCTCTATGTTTATTAGACTTTGGTTGTAACAGCGGAAAATGATATTAATCTTAATTCAGTTAGATAACACAATAAATAGCTCACCATTCCTTCAGGAAAACAGATCACATGATAAAATATTGGACTTTGCCTCTAACAGACAGAATGAGGAATGCAGATTTTCTTTGTCTATTCAACATAGACTAAGAAAGATTTGGAGTCTTTTATCTGAATTTCACATTGAATGATAGATTAAAGATTGTTATTTTGTTTAGATATCCAAGTCCTTCATTTATATATAAGATAATAACATATTAACCATATTGAGCAGGTAGAATATCTGTATTACCCTTAAAAGACATACATCTAATCGTTATTGAAGATTTCATGGTCTAAACAGACATTCTGAAATCATTCCATGAATATTTGATATGTACGGTATCGAAATACTACATGTACAAATTAGTCTATACAGATGGAATACGATCTTGCCATTTCTTCAAACTGAACTGTTCTGGTTGTACTGGCTTCTAAATCGATAAGCATAGTCTGGATGTGATAGTGTTAAACCATACAGATTAGATCCCCATGGTATAACTACCATACTGTAGTGGCTCCATACTATAGTGGCTCCTCCATACTATAGTGGCTCCATACTATAGTGGCTCCTCCATACTATAGTGGCTCCATACTATAGTGGCTCCTCCATACTATAGTGGCTCCATACTATAGTGGCTCCTCCATACTATAGTGGCTCCATACTATAGTGGCTCCTCCATACTATAGTGGCTCCATACTATAGTGGCTCCTCCATACTATAGTGGCTCCATACTATAGTGGCTCCTCCATACTATAGTGGCTCCATACTATAGTGGCTCGTGGAGTTAAAAAAGAACACCTTCTGTACACCTTCCCATCTGTATTAAATCAATGCAAAGCAATTTTCGGACAAGCTTTACTTACATGTAAATCCTTATTATGTAAACTTCATCCTTTGAAGGGTTGGTTGGTTGTTTGAAGTTTAACGTTTCATCTAACCTTATTGGTCACACGGCGACGATGACCCAAACAAACATACCCTAGCAAAAAATCGAACCCTAACAAAAACCTAAGCAAAAAAAATTGAATTTAGAATTTTGAAAATTAGGCTCTGCAGACACTGACCACAATGGATAGACAGAGAGCCTAATTTGTTTGGTACCTTAATCTACCTCCTTCTTTGAAGGGATGCATGATGTCTGCTTATGGAGGACTAGTTCTTGGGTAATAAATTATGTCCGTGTTATCTAGGTGACATGTCCAGCTGGCAATAACCCGGGATATACATGTACATGTCATGCTGGAACTGATTCGCCATCATTCCTGTTTTCAGATTGCCAGGGGAAAAAAGGTAATAACCGGGGTCCTTAAATACACTATAAATATAAATATTTGCCCCCCCCCCCCTTTAAAAAAGCCCCAAAATTGTTGATGTCCGCTCCATCAAAGTTCAAGTTAAAAATTCTCCCGGTCAACCCACCCCTGGAAATAAATGAATCATCCCTAAGTGGGAAATGGGTCAAACACGTCTATATTTACTCAGTTGCACGAAATCGGTCGAGATTGTTCATTTGAAAATATCGAACTCGCAAAATAAGCCGTTTTACCATATACGGCAATAAAACTGGCAGTTATACGAGTGTAGACCTGTTGATTATGTGTTATCAATGTTTGCCGTCCAGGACCGATCTGTCTCTAGGTGGCAGTTATAATATTGTGCCTGGTACTGACCTTTTGTTAGGTACAATGTACATTCTTTACACATGTTACACTCGTGGACTTCATGACCATGTGAGCTTTACTATTTTCAACATTGTAAAATGAGTTCCAGATTTCAACATCGCATCATACCATATATGTGAATAATAAATTATATATTCTTTTGGTCGAGGCTTGACCATGTTGCCGGAATCGTATGTGATCGGTCATGTCCGTACCAGAACTAACTTGACTGAACCAGACCGAAATGTGTTGGTCTTCGTCTTGTTTCTTTTGCATTGTTGTGACTCTCTGACGGCAACTGTTTGGGTGAACGGGATTCGAGCCAACGGGGTGGGAGCAAGCAGTTCTGGTCGTCGATCTGTGCCGTTCAAATTTCGATTAAACTCCGACCAACCCATTTTGGGATCTACTTCAATGAAATAATATCTGATGTTTGACCAGCGTTACGGGGAATTATCTGATCTTAAGCCCGGCGCACACGAGAGACATCAGCTGAGCTAACGGCCTCAATTGCCTGTCAGCTCAGCGGCTAGCTCTCTTGTTGTTTCAGCGCACACGGTGAGCAAAAGTTTCAAGAAATTGATTTCAGTTCCCGCATAACGTCTTCTTCAAGTCCATTTTGAAGAGTCGAGCGTATGAATCGAGTGAAAATAACATGCGATTCATTGGCCGGTACGGTAAAACTGCTGAGCTGTTGGCTTGCGTTCGCCGCACACGCTGAGGATTTGGCCTCGCGAGGCGAAATTATCAAACAAGTTTGATATTTTTCCCCCGGCCTCGCGAGGCCAAAAACTCACCAAAAACTGCCCGCACACGAGAGCTAGCCCCTGAGCTGACCGGCAATTGAGGCCGTCAGCTCAGCTGATAGCTCTCGTGTGCGCCGGGCTTTAGGTTGTTCTGATCTTACCGACCCGCTCATCTAATCAGAAATATTCACCCTCAGTACATACGATCATGATCATTCTGATACGATACAATAACCTAGTCGACAATACACACGGGTCAAGAATTAGATAGCAAGCGTCAAATCTGAGATTCAATATTCAGCCGACGTCCATAAAAAAATTATATCGTCAATAGTCGAAAGATCTATTTCGTATAACACCAAGCACGAATTCCAAATGTCTATGAAATAAGATCTATTTCACATAACACCAAGTACCAATTCCAAATGTCTGTGAAATAAGATCTATTTCACATAACACCAAGTACCAATTCCAAATGTCTATGATATAAGATCTATTTCGTATAACACCAAGCACCAATCCCAAATGTCTATGATATAAGATCTATATCATATAACACCAAGCACCAATCCCAAATGTCTATGATATAAGATCTATATCATATAACACCAAGCACCAATTCCAAATGTCTATAAAATAAGATCTATATCATATAACACCAAGCACCAATTCCAAATGTCTATGATGTAAGATCTATTTCATATAACACCAAGTACCAATTCCAAATGTCTATGAAATAAGATCTATCTCATATAACACCAGGCACCAATTCCAAATGTCTATGAAATAAGATCTATTTCATATAACACCAAATACCAATTCCAAATGCCTATGAAATAAGATCTATTTCATATAACACCAACTACCAATTCCAAATGTATATGAAATAAGATCTATTTCATATAACACCAAGTACCAATTCCAAATGTCTATGATATAAGATCTATGTCATATAACACCAAGTACCAATTCCAAATGTCTATGATATAAGATCTATATCATATAACACCAAGTACCAATTCCAAATGTCTATGATATAAGATCTATATCATATAACACCAAGTACCAATTCCAAATGTCTATGAAATATAAATAGTCACAGCACGAGATGGTTCCTTACAAGAGAGAAGTGATCAATAGTTTCCAACGATGCTGTTCTTCCTAATCTTAATGACCATTATGTTTTATCCATATGAATTTCCGAGTCGTTATCCCGAGTATGTATCTCAGTCAAGCTTTGATTAGGCATGTTCATTTGGCCACCACGGATATGTAAAACTCATCATATTCAAACGGTCTCCACAGTAGTATATAAAGATTAAATTCTGTCGCAAAAATGATGCTCAAAAATGATGCCGAGGAGGCGTTACGATGGTGACGTGACGTCACGGATGACGTCACATCCAATCACGTGGCATCTGAGTCACGGGGGATGTATTCCTCCGCGGTGATGCGATTGGCGGTGATGCGACCAGGGAGAAGCTACCGCACAGAAAGTATTCCCTTGCCAACCCATTGATTTTAACCAATGAAATCTTTAGAATTCTAAACAATCGAATAGCCGAGGATAGTTTTAGTAGCCAATCAAAATTCAATCACCGATGACGTCTCCTCTGGTCATGTCCAGTCATTTCCGCCAATCTCCGGTGGTGTTATTTTTGGGGTCAAAAATGAGGGATTCTGGCGTAACATGGACTTTGGAAAGTGAACTCAAAGTGACCAAACTGCGTGCTGTATTTTAACCAATGAAATCGTTAGAATTTTAACCAGTCGAATAGCCGAGTATAATTTTAGTAGCCAATCGGAATATTTCCATTCTTGTTCTACTTATAGATCATGACGTCATCCCGGGTTTTTTTCCAAAGCGTGGGCGCGTAATTTTCTGTAAAAAATGTCCATGTTAGGTCCATACTAGCTCAGTGGACAATGTAGGCCCGACTGGGAAACCTACTCCTATACATTTGCGGTATGGGTTGTGGGATCTTGTTTTTCTCGTCTCGAGCTGTAGAACACGATGGGAGGGGTCTCGAAGATATATAGTGAAGGTTCATGTAATTCTGATGGGGGGGATAGGCCTATACTGGCTCAGTGGACAGTGTTTGTCCCAGTGGGAAACCCACTCCTGGACATTTGCGGTATGGGTTGTGGCATCTTGTTTTTCTCATCTCACCACGTAGAACACGACGTAAGGGGTTTCGAAGCCAAGCGGTGAATTGTTTTGAAAAAAATCATTGTCAGCATGCGCATTGGGCAAGTAGCGCTGGGGTGGGTGTTTTTGGGTCTAGAGAACCCCTAGAGTTCCGATTGGGTCGTATGAAGTCTTATTTTGAAGCTCGTGGAGGAGCGTCCGACTGGACTAATGTATCGTCCGGCTTCGTCATTCTGCGCGTGCTCAGTCTGGCTGTGGCATAGAAAGCCGGCATTTTATGGGGTCTGTTGAATGATTGAGGGACCATTCTTGATCCAAATGGACTGTGTGGGGTGTCATCTTGAAGCTCGCGGGGGTGCAGATCACGACTTGACGGATGTCCATGGCATCTGTGGCGTCATCGGTGACGCCATCAGTACGAGTAGTAGCGAAAACGGGCGTTGGTGGGGGAGGGGGGGGGGTGCGAAGGAAGGTGTTTGGGCTAGCGATGGACCATCCGTGGTCCGAATGCGTCGTGTGGGGTGTCGTCTTGGAATATGAAGATGCATGAATTTGCCAAACCTTTCGATATATGATTCAAGAGTATCAGACATTGTACCTTTATCTCCAATCAGGAATCAGTCTTATCCCATTTGTAAACTATTTTATTGTATCTTGGTCCATTCCGTCGCTATATAACAGGGCAAATTCCAGCACTTGATTTAGGTACTTCTTGTCAGTGATCTACCTCCCAAGGATTCCACTAACTGCACTACCATTACGCAAACATTGTTATGTTGTGTCAATATTCCTGAACCATCTACAATATATTTGTTATCAGCTAGATTCATGTGCAGCCTTTTAGATACATAGAACGCCTTTGACTTATCTTATGTACATAGCCTCACTTGTCCACTCTCAACCTGTGTAAATACGGTAAACTGCCCCTACGGGATATAATCAGAATATTGTCAATGTATACATGATAATATCACACGGGCTCCAAGGTGCCTGTGTCGGTAGGATGGGGCATGGAGCTGACGGGTAGGGGTAAACAAACATGTGTATGGTAGGCCGCCACTGCCTAAACCTCGGTCATTTACATTTATTTTAAACTGGGTTGAATTTGGACAACGACATGAGAAAGGTACAAGAAGCAGAATTTCTGTCATAATACGACGAAAATCTTTCAAATCTAACTTATGATTCACACCTAGTCATCTTGGAAATGCCTTATTTAGTCTTCCTATATTTCCATGTCATTTTTGATAGATGGTTACCAAACATCAGTGATACGTTTCCCAGTATGTTTTTAATATCCTGACCGTGTGCAAGTTAATGACATACCAAGGTTTAGTCTTGTGTCAATCTATAATGTTTTATATATACGATGGAAGACAAACATGGGATAGTACTGGTTTCTTTGTCCTACTCTGGTAATAAACCTTATTGCAAATACGTTTAAGGGTGAATTTGGAGATGCCAAAATGTCTTAATTTTTTTTATTCTGTGGCGCCAGTAATTCCAGTAACAGTTCACGAGTTCTAAAGTATTTTAAGAAGTGCAATATGCCTCACGCAAGGCACATTAATATCATCCATTTCAGTCAGGCGAATTCGGACACGAATTATCTTAGATAATTATATCTAGTTGAAGAAATTTGATCTTATTTGTAAGGCCTCTTTAAACATCTCTGCACGATATGGTGGCATTTTGATGGGTAATCAGGTAAGGTCTAGGTAAGGAAAACTTCAAATCCGAATGCACAGCATTTTCGTTTGGGAGCCTGAAGCTTCGGAGCTTGGAACTTGTAACTTCGGAACTTGAAAATTGTTGTAGGGTTTCCCAATTGCTTGGCCTCCATTCAACGACATCATCTATCACTTAATCATTTCCGCATTATCATCTCCCAGTACCACGATATAGCGCTATATAGACAGATGGATGGACGGACGGACGGACGGACAGAAATCGTGGTCGCAACATTCGACCCTGTCTACCGTGTATAATATCATAGTGAAGAAATAAATACACTGACATTATAACAATTCCCCAGGATAAGATGTGGTATCCGGTACAAAATCCGCCTAGTTACGGATGACGCATTTTAAATACAGCTAAATCGGTCACCACTGAGAAAGAATAGCCTAGCATGACAAGCAATTTTAGGATCAATAATTTGGAAAGTGACACCATTAGTAGGGCAATCAAACCGATAACCTATTGTTGACACACCCGGCGTTTTCTTGGTATATCTATACCATAAATAATGCGATGAGATCAAATGCAAAAGTGAAGTGCTGACCGTGTGGGATATTAAAACTAACCAATGAAAGCATTTACACCTTACGTGTTTGATCTCTTTTGATAAAGTGGCGGGTGGACACCACGACGTTTTTAGTAGAATAGTTTACTTGT
>JAVTVY010052073.1:0-27570 GCA_036873755.1 Hanleya hanleyi | reverse complement strand
CCTGCTGACCATGGGTTGTTTTCCGGCACCTTCAATACGTGTGCAGTATCTCACAATTTTATCGTTGAAACAGTTCGGTCATAATGTATTAAATGTTGGTGTAATATATACTTCAACGTCTAGTGTCAATAAGCGTTTAAAAACAATCATTCAATATAATGACGGCTGGGTTCTCAATGTCAGCTTGACCTCTTAACCTAGAAGTTCTATATCGTGGTAGGAGGAATCAATGGGATGTATTGGTTGACTGATACATGAAGTGGGGGGGGGGGGGCTATTATGGTAGATATCACTCCTTGCTGTGTACTTTCGGACATTTCTTTTCATAATTTTAGTACGGTAACAAAAACTCTGCGTAACGAATAAAGCACTGAGTCTGCCAATTGTTTCCTTAACAGACCTGTCGCTGAGCGTCTTAAATCCGGGCAGACCGTTGAGCCAGAGTTGTACGATTCTGTATCAATTTTCTTCTCCGACATAGTTGGTTTTACAAGCCTGTGCTCGGAGAGTACACCGATGGAAGTCGTAGACCTGTTAAACGACTTATACACAAGTTTTGACTCGACATTAGCAAAGCATGATGTGTATAAGGTAAGCTATATTGCAGTTCGAATGCCTGTACATATTTTGTTTATACTTGCCTACACAGTCAGTCAGATCATAGCGCATTTGAAGAAAGTGTTTGGTCTACTATGCATAATTTTCGTCAAGGTCATTCATGGGTAATCTGAACCTGTTCTCCAAAATGTCAAATTGCTAATACCTTCATGGGTAATTACAGTAAATATGATATAGTATTCGAATCCAGCGTCATTCTTTGATTGGGCATATACATTAATTATTGTTATTAGTTTCATCCATTCTGTGGTCGTTCACCGCTGACAAGTCTTCTTAAACAGCGGATATTTCCTCATATTCTTTTTTTTTTTTTTACAATTTTACGTCATTCAAAAGAAACAAATTATTCCCATTCTAACCCTTCGAATTGAGAGCTTCGTTATCATGCTCCCTGGTCGATGTTTTTTTTTATGACCAGTACAGTACCAATATAGTTGCTTAATGTTTCTATGTACTTTCAAAAGAAATAACTTCACCCCACATATAAATGAATCTGTCTCTCTACACCGAGCTATCCGAGCCTTGGCGGTTAAAATGCCTCTTTTCTCGTGGCAATGAATGGTTCAGTTTTTAATTCATTTACCGTGACAAACGTTTCTGTGCTTTTCCGTTTCTTGTCCATTCTACGGAAGAAACACATCCAGACTTCGATCTATAGTGTTTGATGGCTATAATACTAAACATGCATTGGGAATATCTGCTCAGTTGCACTTCAAAATCTGACTTCAAAAGTGTGAGTGTATGTTTCGTGCTTATGGCAAGCCGTTTTACTTTTTATTCGGCATTTGCTGATATCATCAAATATTTGCTGATATCTTCAAATGATTTGATGATATCATCAAATGATTTGCTGATATCATCAAATGATTTGCTGATATCACCAAATCAATCGATTTGCTGATATCACCAAATGATTTGATGATATCACCAAATGGTTTGATGATATCAGCAAATCATTTGATGATATCATTAAATATGGCGGAACGTGAAAATAAGCCTAAATGTTAATGCCTGCTCCCTTCTCATCCTGTTGTTTGATAATTTATATCTTGTGGTAAAGCTATCTACCGACAAATCACATGCAATATCTATTACGGTACTTAAAGAACCAGACAATAACAATAAAACCTATCAAACCTCTGGCATATACCTTACGCCAAACTTTACTAATATATGACAAATAGAATCATGAATATAAGGGCATTCAAATAAATATACAGCAGGGAAGATAAACTTTTCCATCGCGGATTATTGACATGTAGACACAAATTCATTAGATCTGCATTGGAGTATAATCTCGGTGAGGAGAAAGGGGATAATGATTTCGGGAAAGCCGGTCAGCATGGTTCGGGAAAGCCGGTCAGCATGGAGCATGGTATATTGAGGCAGAGTCGGTTGTCGTGCTTCTTCACTGGTTAGCTTTTCGGGCAAGAGATAAGGCATAGCCGCACATACAACAATAAATTAATCTCTATGACCCTTTACTGACCCGTAACAGGAGACCAGGCTGTTACGATAAAGACAGAACTAACCAAGCCTCAATGAAGTCATATGGCTTCTTTTTAGCCCACCATCACCAGATGGTGGGCTGTTCAAATCGCCTTTCGTCCGTGGTCCGTCGTCCGTCCGTCAGTCAGTCCGTCGTCCGTCGTCCGTCCGTAAACAATTCTTGTTATCGCGATTTCTCAGGAACTACTGCACGGATCTTTCTGAAATTTCGCACACATGTTGCCCTTGGGGTCTAGTTGTGCAGATAACTTTTCTAGCCCGATTCGAAAATCCAATATGGCCACAGAGCGGCCATCTTGGATTTCCCCATGAAACCTTGTTATCACGATTTCTCAGGAACTACTGCGTGGATCTTTCTGAAATTTGGTACACAGGTTCCCCTTGGGGTCTAGATGTGCAGATACCTTTTCTGGTCCAATTCGAAAATCCAGTATGGCCACAGGGCTGCCATCTTGGATTTCCCCATGAAACCTTGTTATCGTGATTTCTCAGGAACTACGGCACGGATCTTTCTGAAATTTGGTACACAGGTTCCCCTTGGGGTCTAGATGTGCAGATACCTTTTCTGGTTCGATTCGAAAATCCAATATGGCCACAGGGGGGCCATCTTGGATTTCCCCATGAAACATTGTTATCTTGAATTATCAGGAACTACTTCATGGATCTTTCTCAAATTTGGTGCACAGGTCTCGCATGGGGTCTAGTTGTGCAAGATATCTTTGTTTTGGTCGGATTGGAAAATCCAATATGGACGCCAGGTGGCCATCTTGGATTTTCCCATGAAACTTTGTTATCGTGAATTCTCAGGTCATCCTGGGTCAGGTCATCGTATCAATCCTTAGTCCCACATGGCACAGGTCCCCCTTGTAGTATAGTTTTGGTCCGATTTGAAAATTCAACATGCTCTCCAGGCGTCCATCCTCAATTTCCCAATAAAAATTTCCTGTTTGAACCCTTGTTACCGTCCCTCTTGTTACAAGTGGAGGGGGGGGGGGTGGTGCGCGGTCCAATTGCGATAAAATTGCAACAGGCATCCCCGACGTCGAGAACAGTGTTTCTGACGTCCCAACAGGCAAAAATCCTGATTTCCCGTTTTTTGTTTTGTTGCTAAATTCCAATGGTAAACTTGTGACCAATCTCAAGTCCCGAGAAACTCACTTGCCGTGACTCGTTACAGGCAATGGCAATAATTGATAATTGACTAAACTTCTTCCATTGTCCCCGTAGTGAAGGTTGCCCCACTCACTACAGATGCATGTATAGTATAGATTGTCACTGGTTTGGGAATATTAATATGTTCCTTATTTTTCTGGCCGTTGTGAATTTGTTTAAAAATAGAACATGAGCCAGATCATAGCCATGATTGGAAGGTTGATAAACTTTTTCAAATGCAACAAATGTTTTAAGATGTGGTGTGATCTTGGTTGTGAGAAAAAGCAATGTTCTGGGAAGTGAATCGGAACTGACACTGGGTCGAAACTGGTGACGTGACTGTACTGTGCCCGGCAGGAACTGAGCTGAAAAGTCCAGTTAAAAATACCTCTCGGCTCGCACGTCCAGAAGGGAGTGACGTCATGGATGGAATTCATAACGGAAGATATCCGATGAGCTCAGCAACCATCGTGTCAGTTTTCATGTCATTTCAAGAAGTATATTTTTTTTATTATATATTGCAAATAAACCTTCAAAAACGCACAAAAATCGGTCGGACACCGGTACCAAAGTGAACACAATGCGACTGACAGATTGTAAACTTACGGTCTTTTGGCAGAGCAAGTGTTCCAAATCAAAACGAGGCAGCAACAACAGCTTTGATTGGCCCACAATAGTTAGAGTATTATGGGATATATTTTTCAGTCCACAGTTGGCAGCCATTTTACAAGTAAGTTAGCTGATCAATCTGTTCTCCGCTATTGTTTATTCATAATTCACATAAAATAAAGAGTCCCAAGCGTTTTGGCGGACAACACTGAACTACATAACGGATAAGTTCACTGTTGACACTGATGAAACACGGAAGTACGGTACCGCAATTTGGAATATTGATTTTTCTTTGGAGCGAAGGCATTTTGTGATGTTCAATGTTCGTTAGTTCAATCATGAACGTCGCTCGCATGGGCTTACTGGGGAGTAAGCCCATGCGAGCGACGTTCATGATTGAACTAAATGTTCGTGTGTATGATGTGAAGTGTTGTTGCTGCCCGACCGGTGTTTCGTGACCATAAACCTCACAGAAGTGGAAGTTGCAACGTGATTAAAAGTCAGAGCAAGCAGAATGTAAATTTCAATGGAATTTCGTGTAGTATTTACAAGAATTCTCTGTACCGAATATTATTTATGGTGAGGTCGTGGTTTGCAACGATGTCATTGTCCTGTTGTGACCGCACAAAAACAACAACAACAACAACAAAATTCATCAAATTGGAACGGGGGACGGACAAAAACACCAGTGGACAAAACACCCACGGACAAACCCATCGTGGAAAAAACTCCCATGGACAAAACACCCATAATAGGGAAATCGGGAAAAACACCGACTTTACATAAAAGGTTATTTCCGACCTAATTCCCGATATAATTTATTTATTTTGAATATTATAATTGATAAAAATGTATTTATTCTCTATGAACAGGAATTTGTTACTGTCATTTCCTTTGTGTATTTCAGCTATATTATATTTTTCAAGCATCTTCTGGCACTTCAAAGTGGACTATATTGATTGAAGTACACCTCATAAACAATTATTAATAAATAATGGACTTTCCACTTAACTCTTAATCTCACACCTTTGAGATCTAAGTAAGGAATTTGTAGAAAACCTTTCATTAATCCTCACTAATCAACTTTGCAACTTCGAGGGTATCAAAGGAATTATATTTATGTTTAAATTATTGATCATGTGTCTAAGAAAATATAACCTCATAAAATATGAAATAACACTGTCTCCTGATATTATCATATACCATGTTTTATTATACCCCCCTCTAATTAGCGATAGTTTTGTCCGTCTGTCTGACTGTCCGAATTTCTTTTCCGCGCAATATCTCGGTTACGGTAATTCCCCTAATAATTCGATCACCGGAAGTGCTGCAAAAATGGCTTATATCTGGTAATATTCTTCATGGCATCTGTTACAAAGTGTCACATTTTGTCATTATATGACTTTTCTTCAATTTGAATGAAGAATGGGAATGTTACTTTTTCTTCTCATTTGAATAACAGGGTTAACATGGTTAAAAAGTGAACTTCCTTTGATTGAATTATTAGGGGAATTACCGTAATATTTGATGGACAGGATTGAAACTTGCATGGAATGTGGCCAGTCCGAGTTTTGGTGTAATTTTCAAGAGTTAAGGCCCTTTTCCTGAAATCTCTGAGTTGAGACTTGTCCATACTGGATGTCAGTTAATATTGTATGAACAATTATGAAACTTGCAGGATATGTGGTCAGTGCACTGTAGTTGTGCAACGTGAAGTAATTTATTTTTTTCAAGAGTCATGGCCCTTTTTGTTCCCTGCCACGTAAGTGGGAGGGGGACTTGGAAATGCTACCAGTCTGTCCGTCCCTGCCATGTTGTGAATGCAATATCTCGATAACAATTCAACTTGTCAACTTCAAACTTGGGGGGTGACTTGACATCAATAGGAAGATGGCTGGGATTGTTTTTCACCAAACTGGCCACCGTCGGCCATCTTAGATCCCAACCATCCCAAAAATGTTGTCAACGCGATATCTCGAGAACAGTTCGACCGATTGACTTCAAACTTAGGGGGTGACTTGACATCAGTGAGAAGATGGCTGGGATTGTTTTTCAGTCATCTTAGATTCCATCCACCCCCAAAATGTTGTGAACATTTATATCTCGAGAACAATTCAACCGATCGACTTCAAAGTTGAGGAGTGACTTCACATCAATAAGATGACTGGAATTGATTTTCATCAAACTGCGTTAACCAAGATGGTCGCCGTCAGCCATCTTAGATTCCATCCATCTCCAAAATGTTATGAACACAATATTCCGAGAACAATTCAACCGATCGACTTTAAATCCGGGGAGTGACTTCACATCAATAAGAAAATGACCTCTGTGAACAGCTCAACTTCGGTCAGTTGATTACTCACTCCACCCACCACCATGGATGAACTCTTGACCTCATTCTCACATCACTTGTGCTACATTTGGAGTCTTTCCCCTTCCTAACACAGATCACTACATCACATGAGCCATCCCAACTATGTTGTGAACGCGATATCGCGACAACAATTCAGCCAATCAATTTCAAATATAAAACTACTCAGCGCGTTTCTTTGCATGATATGTGGTCAATGCCCCATAGTTGTGCAGCGTGAAGTTTATCTGCTTTCAGTTATATTTTCAAGAGTTATGGCCCTTTTTTCTTCAAATCTGTGTGAATTGGGATTTGTCCGGGCTAGATCTTGGTTAATATTATATGGACAATCATGAAATTTGCAGGATATGTGGTCAGTACCTTGTAGTTTTGCAATATGAAGTTTCTCTGCGTTCCGCATATATTTTCAAAAGTTATGGCCCTTTTTGCTTCTAGCCTTTGTGAATTGGGACTTGAAGGGGCTGGATCTCGGTTAATATTGTATGCACAAGCATGAGATTTGCATGATATGTGATCAATGCTCCATAGTAGTGCAGCGTGAAGTTTCTCTGCGTTCGGTTATATTTTCAAGAGTTCAGGCCCTTTGTTTATCAAACCTAAATGAATGGGATATATTTATTTGTGCAGGCTGCATCTCCGTCCATAACCGATTTAGATCAGGAAAATGGTTATATATGTTATTCTACATTCCAAAGCAATGTTCTGTAGTATGACATTTCCCCCAAAACCGTGAATTGGGTGCAAAATTGAAAGTTCTCTGATCACTTCATAATTTCAGTTATAGAAATGTAGGTCTCAAAACCAGGTCACATTTTCGGATTTGGTGACCATCTTGCATCAAAATATTGTATTATCACTTGTTGGTCGATACTTGGAATATGTATTAGGCGAGGCATGGCAAAAAAAAGTGACAAACAAAATGTTTATAATTATCAAAATTAGACCACCACCGACCGATACAGAACAGAACAATGGTGGGGCAGTTTGGATGGAAGTGAAAGGGGGGGGGGGAGGGAGGCAGGGGAGTGGGAATACAATTGAGCAATCTCTGATTGCTTCCTTCCTTTGTTCGTTTTCTTTTTAAAGAAGCATACATATTCATATGTGATGGGGGTTTTGTCCGTCAGTGTTTTGTCTCTTTGGGGGTTCTGTCCTCCACTCCATTGTTACCATGATACATTGACATTAGCCATACAGGTTTTTATGGATGTATATATTTCACAGGATGAGAGTAAAGCGTAAATCCCCTCGTCAGCGAGCTGAGCAGCAGAGGTCACGGATGAGCATGAGGAGGAGCGAAAATTCACCATTCCATGGTCTGGAAGAACCATCCCTTCTGGAGGGAAAATCTTCAAATGCCCAGAGGTTGACAACTCCTCAGGGAAGTCTGTCCATCCCACGCAGGGATGTCCCACCGAGGTCTGATTCGCATCCTTGCGTCTGTACACCACCGAGTGTACCACCATCAGCTACACAGGATAGTAGAATTGATGGTGCAGGGCAGACGACCGCCACTGACTCGGAACCTTCTGTTTGCACCTCACCGAGGGTGCCATTGCCACCGTGCAATGCAGTGGTGTCGAAATTATGTACAAAAGTTGCAAGAACTAAGAGCAAACGAACAAACCAAACAACTTCAAAAACTATGAACAAGCTATTGAATAAATCTGTTACCAACACTGAACTTACAAAACCATGCAAACCATACATACCTGAAATTCCTGTTGATAAACAAACCGACAAAATATTTGTTTCAACACAAGACACTCATTATGATGTCTTCGTACATGCTGAAAGAGAACATGAATCGGCAGAAACGTGTCCGGGTATAATTTCACAACATAGATTAGAAGGAAACACATCTATTTCGAGTTTGCCAGTACCAATACAGGGTCACTTCGACCAAAGCCATCCAAGATTTCTAGACAATGCTGGTAAACAGTGTGTAATGAATAGTCTATCAGCTCTCATATACAGTCAAGAGAAACCAACAACAATTTGGACATCAAATGATGTAGACGAGATACTTGTAAATGGGAACGAAATGTATGAATTTCTGCAGCGGAGTAGCACAATTCATCATGATCTCCTAGCCATTAATGACATTCGTGGATCAGTGGAATATAGAAATGGTAATATGTACAATTTTGCATTTCAAGAATCACTAATGGGAACACTGGGTAATACGAGACAAAACCTAGATGAACTGCAGTTTGTAACACTAGATGAAGCATTACATGCTGCTTTACTTCAAAACAGTAGTGATGCTGCTATTGTAACATTCAAAGAAAGTACATTCATTGTAATTAAGCAGAATAACATCTACTGTGTTAGCGACTCTCACTCGAGAAACTTGACTGGTTCTGTTGATCCAAATGGATCAAGTATTGTGCTACATTATAGTGACATACACGATGTATTTGAACATTGTCTTCGTCTAGCACAATCAATGGCTTATCGAGCAGATGATATTTTCGAAGTAACAGCTGTCAAATTATTGAGGATAATTTCAGAGAGTTGTACTTATCAGACACCAAAGAGTTCTGAGAAGACTACAGGATTGAGTGAAGAAGAAGCAAATGATAGACTTCTGTTATATTTTCAAGATCAGAAAAAGAGAAATGTTAAAGCAGAAAAAATGTTCATCTGACAACAAAAGTGACAAAACAAGTAATTCTTGTACACGGCGAGAGTACATGCGTACGTACATGAAGAAAACGAGACAAAGAAGTTCAAAGATAAAAATATTGAAAGAGTCTGACAAAAGACGCAAATCAAGCGCTAGAGAAAAATGTCCAGAAAAGCACAGATCAATAGATGTCCAAAGTAAACGGAAAGCAAGGAATGATCCATACGTCGTAGTGCTTGAAAGACAAAGTAAACAGAAATCTAGGAAAATAAATCCGGAAAAGCACAGGGTAATAGATGTCCAAAGTAAACGGAAAGCAAGGAATGATCCAAACTTCGTAGTGCTTGAAAGACAAAGTAAACAGAAATCTAGGAAAACAAATCCGGAAAAGCACAGGGTAATAGATGTCCAAAGTAAACGGAAAGCAAGGAATGATCCAAGCTTCTTAATGATTGAAAAACAAAGTAAGAGGAGAGCCAGAGAAAAAGAACCGGAAAAGCACAGGGTAATAGATGTCCAAAGTAAACAGAAATCTAGAAAAACAAATCCGGAAAAGCACAGGGTAATAGATGTTCAAAGTCAACAGAAATCTAGAAAAACAAATCCGGAAAAGCACAGGGTAATAGATGTTCAAAGTCAACAGAAATCTAGAAAAACAAATCCGGAAAAGCACAGGGTAATAGATGTTCAAAGTAAACAGAAATCTAGAAAAACAAATCTGGAAATGCACAGGGTGATAGATCTGAAATGTAAGCGGAAGTGCAGAGAAGATTCACAGCTTTTGGAACGAGAAAGATTACTGAAGAAAAAAGCTAGACTTTATCCAGCGTTTTCACAAGCGGAGTCAAAGGCAGATTTGACTAGAAAGAGACAAATGCGACAGGATGGAACTTTCCTCGCGATTGAAAGAATGAAACAATCTGAAAGAAGAAGGCATATTACACAAGAAGGGAAAGCCTTGCACAGAAAACGAAAATCAGAAGATCGAAAGAACCAAGAGTATTATCAGCATGAAAAAGAACAATGTAAAAAAAGACGTTTTGGACAGGATATAGACGGATGTATCAATGTTTTCCTAAAAAAAACAGAAAAAGGACCAGAATATGTATGTACCTGTTGTCATCAAACATGGTTCAGAGAAAGCGTAACAGAGAGTTGTCCTGTTCCTTCATTTCAAACATATAAAGATTTCTATACAGGATACAAATCTGTAGATGGAAAGGAATGGATTTGTCACACATGCTTATCTTCATTAAAGAAATGTAAAGTTCCGAAACTCTCTGTTGCCAATGGAATGACCTGGCCTGATAAACCCCCAGAATTGAACTTGCACCCTCTCGAAGAACGGCTTGTAGCGCTCAGAATACCCTTTATGCAGATAAGAGAATTACCACGAGGTGGACAGTATTCAACAAAAGGCAATGTAGTCAATGTCCCGATTGACATTCAGCCAACACTGAATGCATTACCAAGACAAATGGATGAACATTTCACAGTTTCTGTAAAACTGAAGAAAAGACTTGCGTACAAATCCTGTGTGTTTTCTGAAAATGTGCGACCAACTGTTGTACTCACAGCTTTACACTGGCTTATGAACAATAGTCAGCTGTATAAGAATTCTGGTCTGGCAATTGATGAGAATTGGGTTAACGAGACTACTAATAGTGCTCAAGAAATTGTTCAAGAATTTACAAGATCACAAAACTTAAACGGCGGACTTGCACCTAGTTGTTCGGACACTGCAGATGGTAGACAATCTGAAATTATTTATTCGGAAGCATCTACTGATCCTGAGAACGAGTTACAAAACGAAGATACATTTATCGAAATCCATGAAGATGATCGCATTCAAGGCAATTCTGACACACTCATCGACCAAACAAATCTTGATACCAACAAAGGCCTAGTTCTAGCACCTGGCGAGGGAAAACAACCACTTAGCATTTATCATGATAAAGATGCTGAAGTACTCTCTTTTCCAACAATATATTGTGGACAGAAAAGATTAGAAAACAATGACCGGCAGGTACCTGTATCTTACAGTGATGTTTCAAAATGGGAACTGCGAAGTGTTGATCGAAGAGCCGCAACATGTGTTCCAAATCTCTTTTTCAAGTTGAACAAAATACAAAGGAAACAAGTGGTTGATAAAGTCAACTTAGCTGTTCGAAGGAAGAAAAGTGAAGGAAAGAAAATTACAGCAAAAGAAGCACGAAACCCTGAAATTGTTGACAAGATAGTTAACTTGAATGAAGGTTACTACATTTTTAGAACACTTCGTAATTCACCAGCATACCTTTCTTCAAGAAAAAAGGATGTATTTGCGATGATTAGACAATTAGGACTCCCAACATGGTTTATGTCATTATCTTCTGCTGATACTCGTTGGACAGAGTTACTTAAAACTTTAGCTGTCTTAGCTGGTATGCCGTGTTCCGATGAAGACATAGAAAATATGACATGGTCTGACAAAGTCAAACTTGTTCAAAAAGACCCTGTAACAACGTCTAGGTACTTTGACCACAGAGTGCAAGTATTTGTAAACACTGTACTTAAAAGTGAACACTCTCCAATTGGAGCTGTTACAGATACATTCCAACGCATTGAATTTCAAAATCGAGGCTCGCCACACACTCACATGATAGTATGGACAGAGAATGCACCAAAATATAATGTGGATTCTGAAGACGACATTGTTCAGTATGTTGACAAATATGTGACTTGTTCCCTGGATGTCGAGGAAGACCTACGAGACTTGGTTCAACTGCAAATTCATAAGCATTCGAAAACATGCAAGAAAGGTGGTAGATCTGTCTGTCGATTTGGCTTTCCCCTTCCACCACTTCAAAAAACAATGGTCTTAGAACCACTAGAAAATGATGTTGAGGAGTACAGGAAAAAATACTCAGAAATACACGCTAGAATGAACGAGTTCAAGGACGGATGTGATATGTCATATGAACAATTTCTGAAAGATGTTATGCAAATGGAAGAATCAGAATATATTAAATGCATACGAAGCTCTCTCAAAGGACCCAAGGTGTTTTTGAAAAGAAAACCATCAGAGATGCGTGTGAATTATTACAATAAAGTTGTGCTTAGTGCATGGAGAGCAAACCTGGACATACAATTTGTACTTGACCCCTATGCCTGTGCAATGTACATTGTTTCCTATATCAGCAAATCGCAGCGAGGTATGAGCACTATGCTAGAGCAGGCGTCTAAAGAAGCAACAGAGGGAAATATGGATCTCAAGAGGCAGGTTCGACATATTGGAAACCAGTTCCTTAATTTTGTTGAAATAAGTGCCCAAGAAGCATCATATCTGGTGTTACAGATGCCACTGACACGAGCATCTCGTGAAGTAGTATTCATCAATACATCTCCTCCAGACCAGCGAGTTTTTCTCTTAAAAAATGAAGAACAGTTGGAACAGCTCCCAGATGACTCCACAGACATTGCATCTGACAACATCATCGAGAGGTATGCAAAAAGACCAAAAAAAATCGAAAAATACTGCCTCGCTGATTATGTTTCCGAGTTAGAAGTGAAGTATAGACAAAAGGAACCTACTTTTGAAGTTGAATGCAATGATGATGATAAAGGTCATTTACCCTCATCTGACAATAACGTTGAGATCGACAGTGATACAGAGTTCGGTGATACAAATATTGTGATGAAATTGCGAGGTGGCATAACAATCAGAAAAAGGAGGAACCCAAAGGTAATACGATATGTAAGATACAGCAAGAGTACAAATTCTGAGAACTTCTACAGAGAAAAACTTCTTCTGTTCATGCCATGGAGAGACGAAAACAAAGATCTTAAAGGTGGATATGACACATATGACACATATGAAGGTCATTACCAAAATAGAAGTGCAGACATTTTACCATTGCTGCAGAAATACGAACACCATGTTGAAGAATTAGATCTAGCTAGGCAACAAGCTGAACAAGACCTTTCCACAGAGTTTGACACTTTAGCACCTAACACTGAACAAGTGCAAGCAGAAGATGCTGAGCAATCTACCAGTCCGTCAGAGGACTTTATCCACTTTATTCCCCCGACACAATCCCAGAGCACAGCAGATATTGGTCAAGATCTTGATTTACCTGCTGCCTCTGTATCCGTTGAAACAAATTCAGTACTGCTTCCAGATGATGAATACCGGGCTTTGCTCCGATCTCTTAACATTAAACAACGAGAATTTTTCAATCACGTTATACAATGGATTTCTACAAGGACTGACCCACTTTACGCATTCCTCTCGGGAGGAGCGGGTGTTGGAAAATCAGTAGTAATACAAGCTCTGTACCAAACACTACATAGACTTCTAAATTCCAAAGATGGAGATGACCCGGATACTATAAAGATCTTACGAACAGCATTCACAGGAAAGGCAGCTTACAACATCAATGGGGTAACAATAGCCTCTGCTTTCCACAAGAAAATGTTCCAAACACAACAGCATATGTACAGTGATGAGCTAAATACATTTCGAACAACTTACAAAGACCTTGCTGTTATCATTATCGATGAAATCTCCATGGTTGGTAACAAGCTTTTCGCTTTCATGCATGACCGACTGCAAGAACTAACTGGTACAAAACGAGATTTCGGAGGGTTAAGTATAATAGCTGTTGGAGACTTCTATCAATTATGTCCTGTAGCAGATTCATGGATCTTCTCTGATTTGTCCGTCGGCCTAGCAAGCAATTTATGGAAAAATCATTTCCAAATATTTGAACTCGCCGAAATCATGAGACAAAAAGATGACTTGCCATTTGCCGAGATGTTAAACAGGTTAAGATTCAATCAACTCCTACCAACGGATAAAGAAATTATCACATCTCACATGATTTCTACAACGTCTGCAGACTATCCAAGGAAAGCTCTGCATTTATTCACAGAGAACAAGAAAGTTGATAACTTCAACAGCACATTGATTCAAGATCTGAAAACTATAAAAGTAGACGTCTTCGCAGATACGGATATTATTTCCCCCGTGAACATGAACAAAGAGATTAAGATTCACTTGGTAGAAGAAATTAATAAGAAAGACAAACTCAGCCAAACTGGAAACCTCCCTAGTGTGCTGAAACTTGCGGTTGACATGACATATGATGTAACAGTCAATGTTGATGTCGATGATGGGTTGACAAATGGTGCATCAGCAATTCTGAAACTCATCGAGTACAAAGGAACATCTAAGAGACCAGCCATTGTATGGGTTCTATTTACCGATACAAACATTGGTAGCAAAAGAAGAAAACAATACAAACATCTCTATCATACAGATATTGATCAGCAATGGACACCAGTATTTGAAACAAAACGGACATTTCTTCATAACAAAAAAACTTATCAAAGAATCCAATTTCCACTTGCCCCAGCTGCAGCTAAGACTGTTCACAAAGCACAAGGTGCCACAGTTGATGAAGTTGTTGTAGATCTAAGCTCCAGTTATAAACCACCACATGTTCATTATGTTGCACTGTCTCGAGTTCGCAAATTAGCAAACTTGCACATTCTTGACTTCAATGAGAAAGCATTGAAAGTGGATGAAAAGGTACATCAAGAAATGGAAAGGCTTTACAAGAATCCACTTCAGTTGTGTTATACACCTCTGTACAGTATTGACAACTCCCAGGTAAAACTACTGTTTAACAATGCTAGATCCCTGCATTTACATATAGACGATATCAAGAGTGATCCAAATGTACACAATGCAGACTTAATTGGAATTTGTGAGACACGTCTTGTAAATACAGACAGAGCTGATCAGTATGAGCTGCCAGGGTTTCAAACGTATAGATTAGATGAAGCTCGGTCATCCAACATGACCAGACCATTTCATGGACTAGTCGCATACATAAAGGATGATATAACTGTGAAGAAGATCAATTCTCACATCTATGATAACGTTGAATTTATCTTCATAAATGCACAAATCAAAAGAAATGATGTTCAAGTGATATTCATCTACAAAACACCAAAACTGTCAGATATACAACTAGAACACGTTGTACGCAACAATATCCAGCCATTGATAAATACACATAAACCGACTTTCTTTCTTGGAGATTTCAATATGAACTTGCTGGAGAAAGATAATACATTTGTACATTTCATGGAACAGGAATTATCACTTACGCAGTTAATCACTGAACCTACAACTGTAAATGGGACATTACTCGACCACGTCTATACCAGTGAAAAGAGTGTGCAGGCTGGCGTAATACCAACTTATTGGTCTAACCATGGACTTGTATTCTGTGCATTTACATCCGTTTATTGAAAGTCATCTCTTTATCAGCCAACATATTTCTCAGCAAATCAGACAACAATCACAAATGAAAAACGAACGAATTTCTACACGAAAACAAGAACGAATTCGACCATATTAGAAATTTACTATTTGAATTCTAATACATAGATAATTCAAAGCATCTACTCCCTTAATCCATAATCAGACGTCAAATAAAGGGTCCCCATTCATAGCCAATTACCAAATTAGTTTGATTTGTCACTTTTGGGCACCAGATTACAAATATTCAAAATGCGGAAAATTTACATGGACTCGAGGCTTCTGGCACATAATTCAGCCAGTCCTTCAGGTACGCTCCACCAGTGTCCATGGGTGGCCGGCATGGGCGTCTCCATGATGCCTGGACTTTGGCATCACTAAGATGCCCCGAAATGGGTATCGTGAAGAAGAGATAGAGATCACCAGGATGCTCTGACGAGGTGTGGATTCCTGTACTTAATCTCTGAAATGTCTCCTGACAAGTGAGTACAAACCTTTTATTCTATTACATCACCAACGTCATATAGTTGCCATACATTCCATTGCATTTTTTTTGTCTTCTGTAATGACAAGTTGTAGCCAGACAAAAAAATAAAAGATAATTATTCCTTTCTGAATCAGTGACCTGTCATACATGAATCGGTTGCGAAAAGTGGGAAAGTTTCATAGTCATGATAGTCATAACGGCCATCTATTCCTTGGAGAGAGTTTTCACAAATTCCTGGGATTCAACAGATTTTTTTCTTGAATTTTGTACACGGGTCGCCATTGCGGTCTATTTATGCAACATGTATTTTAGTCCCATTCAAAAATTTATTCTGTATCCTTCTCCCAGATATGACTCTCAGCTGCTTTCCAACCCTGAACCGGAAAACCTCATCCAGCGATGTCCTCCATCTCTATGGGTGTGACAGATGTCCGAGCCCTCCCCATAGAGCTAAGGCTCTTGACAGGAACATATGTACTTCACTCAAACAAAGTTGTGTTCAACCAGTTTGCCGGCTGTGGTCTGAACATGCAGAGTTGTGCATACATATCATTGTCACGTGCGACATCCTTCTGGACACCGGAGACAAATTTCTTGTTCTGATTTTACAAAACTGTGTGCCGACTGCCTCAACACCTTCGACACATTGCAAGGGCTCCAGTTGATATATCTGCCCCTATCATAGACCCTTTATCTCGTGTGAGCAACCCTGGGTGTGTCGCAAATGTGCTGGTTGTTCTCCGCCGATACCTGTACACTCTTCATTATCAGAGAACTGAACTCCTGAACACTCGGTGATGTCATCTGTAACCTTTCATGTGCAGAGCTTCAACACCTTCCCGCATATTCTACTTTTTTTATATGCCTTAATAGACTTTCATTTCCATATATATATGCATGACTAACATGACCCATAACACTCTTAGCATTGGAGGTGCTCCAAAAAAACAGAAGGAATCTACAGACTATGAACTATGGCCACCTACCTGCCATCTTTAATTTCACAGTCGAACCTTGTTACTGGACATTCCATGTCATCGCGATTGCCAACAGGTTGACCTTGACTTTATGATTTCTTAATAAATATATATTGAACAACAAATTGTTCCTATTTATATGTTGGGAAACAGCATTGTCTTTGCCATTGCAGAAGTAAATTGCAGTGCAGCGAAGAAGTATTGATGTCACATTTGTTATACATCCGGCATTACTCCGGTCTGCTCTACTAAAACAGTTCTTTCAAAGACATTCATCTGTAAACTTTCATGAACATGAAAGGTTTCATTCTCAAAGATCATTGTTTCACAAAACATTCACATCAGTAACAATGGACAAAAAGATCCTCTTGTTATTAGCTTATAATTATCGGACAATGGTGGGCGCCAAGATCCTTCAGGATCTCTCGTTTTTGATTACCGGGGATTATCGGTGACGTGCAGACGATAACGGGGGCCAACCAGCTATATCTGTTATTAATCTACGAAAGTCAGCACGGTATCCGCATACCAAAGCTGGAAAGATACCGTTAAGCCTTTTTTAATTTTATTGTCCGAAAAGAAAATTCTAGTCGACTCTACGGTGGCGCCACCTATGGTGTGTGTGGACTGAAAGCGATCTAAAGTGATATCTTGTGGCATGATATCCGCTTACCAAATTCGGAAGTAATATGTCGTTCTAATTTTACTGTGACAGTCCGCAAACAAGATGTTTGGTTTGACCGCACAAGAACATAATTCATAATGTTGTTATTTTGTTTTTATCTTGGAAATGAAATTTAAGCTATCGGAATATATGGACGGCACACAAATCTCAATGATATACTGTGGCAAGACAGCGACATACCCAATTTTAAAAGAATCCGTTCAGTTGTTCTCATATTATTACCTAGAATCAATTTTTTCAAAATTTTAAGTTTGTCCCAGGTGGCGCCACCTTTTAACCATATGGACAAAAGCAATCTGAAATGACATCTTGTAGCATGATATTCACTGTGATACTAGAATGACTCGAGGGATTCTTTCTAAATGTGAATTGTCCAGAAACAAGATTTAAAGTTGACCCGCAGGTGCCACCATCAATGGGAATAGGTGGACGAAATGCAATCTCAAACAGAATATTTGTGGCCTGTTAGTCATATATACCAAATTTGGGGGGAAATGAATTAAGCTGTTCTGATCTTACTGTCTGCCAATTGAATTGAATTGAATTGAATATTTATTAGCCAAATGAGATCCAGGCAAATTATCAGAATATAAAAAGTTGAGCTATATATTTGGTTTGGCGGGATTAAAACCCCAGGGGGCTTGTTCTATCCCAGAATAAGTTGCACAATGTCATATGAAAAGAGCAAAAGGCGCTGTTAAATACAATGATGAAAAATACAAACCTCAGAGAGCTCACATAATCAATTTATGTAGAATACAGAGACATACTATAATATAATATATACAATTTTTCAGAAGAAGCTATCTTACAAAGGATGTAAAGTGAAGTAAAAAGTCTTTTGCCAAGAGCTAATGTCGAAGACGTAGATGTATATTTGACCGTCGAGACTGCCGTTAAATACGAGATGGTACAGACGTGCATGCAAAAAGATGGCCAGTGTGAAAATGTAATTTATAGGTGCGAACAATGATATTCTGTACAGGTGGTTTAGGTGGACTTAATTAATTTAAAGTATAAATATCTTAACAAATTGGTATAAATTAGCCATTATACTTGTACAAGGTGCGACTTCAAACGAAGCTTGAAAACAGACATAGATTGGCAGAGTTTTAAGTCTTGGGGAAGAGAGTTCCATATGCGTGGACATTTAGTTCAGGTGGAGTAGTATGATAAATTGGAATGATAAGCAGTTCTATAGAGATTGATGCCGGATTTTCGGGTTGGGTAATCATGAACCTGGGATATTTTCGTGAGATAGTTTCGAAATTTAAGGGGTAAGAGATAAAGGTGGTTGAAATATTTGTGGGTAAACACAGAGAATAGGTAATTATTTAGTTTAATTAATGGAAGAGTTTTAAATTCGGTAAATAGCGGGTCAGTATGTGCGTATTTCCCAGTTAAAGACACAATGCGTATAAGTCGTTTTTGGAGGATGATTAGTGGAGTAAGATGGGTTGAAAACGTGTTCCCCAGATAATGTTACAATATGATATATAAGAGTAAAATAGTGAATAATACAGCATGACCAGTGTCTTTTTGTTGATAAAATATTTGATGTTATTAATAACGCCAATGTTTCTTGAAAGTTTGGAGGAGAGTTCAGCAATTTGAGTTTGCCAGTTCAATTTATTATTAAGATATACACCTAGAAATTTAAAGCTTGTGACATTTTCAATCTCATAATCAGCTATTGATAGTTTTGGTATAAATGCTGTTGAGTTTCCGCCTGTTGCAATAAACATATGTTTAGTTTTTATTAGGTTTAGGGAAAGTCGGTTACTCGAGAGCCAGTCATGTAACTTCTGAAGTTCAGTTTGCATCGAGTTGGTCAGTGTGGAAGGGTCAGGACCGGATAGGTGAGCACATATGTCATCTGCAAACAGCGTGAAGTCTAAGTTAGAGGTTGCCTCATGAATGTCATTAATGTATATCAAAAACAGGATGGGACCAAGGATAGAGCCCTGAGGTACACCGATATTATTTGGAAGGGCTGCTGAGAGGGTGTTATTGTACGACACACATTGTGAGCGGGCGGAAAGGTAGCTATGGAACCATTTATTGGATATACCCCTGAAGCCATAGTAAGCCAATTTGTGCAGCAGTATATCGTGATTCACAGTGTTGAAGGCTTTGGACAGGTCTATAAATGTCGTGATACAGTAGTTTTTTTCATTATTTGGCTGCTTTTAGTTTCTCATATAGTGATAGAACAGCTAAATATGTAGAATGGTTGGCACAAAACCGAATTGATTTGGGCTGATAATTTCATTCAATTCCAGAAAAGCTGTAACTCTTATTGCAACTAGTTTTTCAAAGATGTTACTGAGGCAAGGGAGAACAGACATAGGCCTGTAGTTTCCAAATAGCTTTTTATCACCTGATTTGAAAATGGGAGTTACTTTAGAGATTTTGAGAGTACCTGAAACTTGGCCCTGCCGAAAGGAGAGATTAACGAAGTGAGATCAAGGTATAGCGATCAAGTCCGAAAAAGGCTTCATCAGAGACATTCGTATGCCGTCCAATCCTGGAGATCCATTTTTTAGTGTTGATATAATTTGTGTTATCTCCGCTGGTTCGGTTGTTTCAAACAGAAATGCATTATGGTAGTGGTGGTCGAGATATGTATCGAATTTGCTTTGGCCAGGCGGGATTTTTGATGCCAGTTCCACTGCAACTGAACAAAAGTAGTTATTGAAGTTATTGGCGATTTTTATGGGGTCAGTGATATCTCTACCATTTACAGTGAAAACAGGTGTTGTAGATTTTTTCCGACCCATCAATTCATTGATGATTTTCCAGGTGCCTCTGATGTCATTATTTGACTGATTGAGTTTTTGTTCAAAGTATGTTGTCTTTGCAAGTCTTAATGTGTGATTCAGCTTGTTTCTATATCGTTTATATTCTGTAGTACTGGTTTCGCTCTTGTTTACCAGGTGTAACCTATAAAGTTTGTTTTTCTCGCGTATTGAGGTAAGGATACAGGGTATAATCCAGGGTTTTAGTATTTTGAGTTTGACAGATTCCTTAGATACGATAGGGAATCATTCTTCGTAGATTGGATTAAAATTTTCGAGAAACCTATTCATAGCGTTGATCGAATCTTCATTGTTAGTAACCGCTAGCCAGTCTACGTCCTTAAGCTTCTCTGCGAACAGTTGCCTGTCTGTCAGGGGTTGTCTTCCGATGTGCCATGTTGTATTTTTTTTCATGTGTAGACAAAGAGCGACTGGTGATGTGAAAGACAGGGAAGTGGTCGGTAATGTCAGAGAGAATGATACCTGATAACAGGTCGTCTTCATGAAAGTTAGTATAAATGTGATCTATTAGAGTAGCGGAATTTGCTTTGACTCGGGTAGGTTTGGTGATTTTAGGAAAGAAGTAGAAAGATTTAAGCGTTTCATAAAATTGTTTTGAAGGGCCGAGTCTGTCTGTTTTAAAGAGATCGATGTTGAAGTCGCCCATAAGTATACATCTTTTCTTTTCCGGCTTTAGAGTTTGTAATATAGGGAGTAGGCTTGAGTTGAAGTAATTGACATTTTCCCAGGAGGACGACAAATAATTCCCCTACATTCCCGATATGATCAACCAAATGTGGGAAAAATTATTGAGTCAGTCTGATCTTATTGTCTGAAAACCCAAGTTCAGGGGTAGAATGAGATCAACATAAAACCCTCATATTTCACTAAAATACATCAGCTAGTCAGTGATATTAAAATCTGCAAAGCCACTGTCTCTGTGAAAGTTAATTCATCTGCTGGAGAAATGTATACATGTTTCAGATCATTATATGACCATACCAGACATGACTGAATAAGAATTAGCGAGCCACCGGTGCAAACCAGGCACTGAATTTACTAGGGATGCAAATGCATTCAGAGGTCTGACCTGCTATCACTCTGCTTTTCTTTCTACCTTGTATCGTTACTATTTCGTGAGGCAATCAGCAATACATCAGTATCCAACCCGTAATTCTGATATGAACCTATACCGACATTTATGTCACTCACAACTAACATTCCACACTGTTAAACTAAAAGGTCAACGTCTATGGAACACTCTGCCTACTGATCTCAAAGCAATCTCCTCCAAATCACTATTTAACGGGGAAATTACGAGATACCTTATGCATCAATTACATGTATCTTTGTAATTATTATATTTTTTCTATAAGCATCTATTGACATCGTTATATATATTTGTGCTAAGAAGTCTTTATAGCCTTGATTATTTTTGTAGAGTCATTGGCAAAATTTAAGTAACAATGCTTCAAATTGGGTATCATGCTACTTCCAGAATACTGCTTGTATATATTTTTTTTTCTTTGATATCTCTGTATATATGTCACTGTTTAATCTGTTGTCTTTATTCATCAATAACTCTTTCATATTCTACTCTCGCTGTACTACTTAACATTATTATTATTATTATGGGATAAAACAAGCCCTTCGGGATTTTACTCTCGCCTCGATAAAATTATGTTAAATATCTATGTTCACATATCTACATATTCATATCTGGTGAATAAAGCTTTAAAAAAAATCAAATCAGTTCATACGCTGAGTCGGCCCCACTGAGCCAATAGACATTGTTGACCCCAAATATTGATCTTACCGATTTCTGGTTGTGGATCAATCATTGATGTGCTATAGATACAAATGGGAATATGGAAATCGGAATTACATCGCCTCAGTGAAGCTCGCGGAATACAACATCGAACTTTCAACCTCGTATACCTCTCTAGCTGGTGTAAGACGACCACAACAAAGTGACTAGAAAAATGCGATTTGCAAATCACAGAGTGTGAGTCAATTAATCGCTTGTGTTCAAGGGGTGCAACATGGATAACATGTCTGCTAGAATGTCAGCAATGAACTTTTGCTTGAGAGAACCCACCTTTATATTCCTCTATCCACAAACACTTTCGTTTCACAGGAAACGACATAGAATCCAGATTTCTAAGAGTGTACGGAGCTATGCGCGGTAACGGACTTCCTGTAGGAATATACACTTGACCTAGTATTTCATAATAATACTTGTTTCACTTGTGCACATGACACTGTACGTGTGCATGTATATGAGTCATGGGATTTTTTGTATCAGTTTTAATTAGGTTGCTAACTGTGCACCCATAAGAAATATAATTTTCAGTTTTGGATTTTTTGTTGTTAGGAGGATGGTATAAACAGCACTCGAATGAAAAGGCAGAAGCTATTTTTAGTATATTTTGCAGCTGGTGCAATTCATATTTCTGAATGTATGCGCAACGTATACGGTACACGATTATCAAGCATATCTTGGGAAGAAATCCTGACGACTAGGTGGATAATCCAGATCGACGATTTAAGAAACCATCTGTAAAATGGAGAGAGCTGAATACGGATCCATCGAAGGTAAAGTGTGTTTATTATTAACGTGACGTATATAAATACCAAGGTTAGTATGTAATTACACGTACCAATTTCAGATCAATAGTTTCTTGCAGATGCAATAAAGTGGTGTGTAACAGACATCTCACACAAAGACAGTTCAGCATTCACTCCTACCCAACCGGCCCGCGGACAGGCACATTTAAATCTACACAAACCACGCTTTTTCTCACAATTTCTCTTTCATACTGCTAAAGTCAAAGGTCTTAGAGTCTGGAACTCCCTCCCTCTCCATCTCAAATCAATCACATCACTGTCGCTCTTCAAATCTCGTCTGAAAGGTCACCTCATCAACTCTTGGCCCTTGCACTCCCCCTAGTTCCAACAGTTCAATCAGTTAAATCTTACCTGCTCTTTTTAGTGGAATAGCCACCCTCGACAACTCTCTCGCTCTGATTAGTTTAATTATGTACAGGTTCTATCTCATATATGTCCTGACTTACAGGCTTCAACCCAATTATTATAAGTTTTATACGTTTATACTGAATTGGCTAAAACTTGATTTGGTTATAGTGACCCATCTGTTATCGGAGACACCAAATGAGAAATATGAAAAATACACTGTTATGTTCTTTGCTGTATAGCCTTGACTTTCCATCTAATCCTCCGGTTGCATTGTCACAATTTACTTTTTGTATATATACACTTGGGATAGAACAAGCCCTCTTTGGGCTTTATTCCCGCCTTCTGTACTGATACATTATATACATCTACGATTTAATAATTTATGTTAACCTGATACTAAGGTGAATAAAGGTTCAATTCAACTCAATTTAATTCAGTGATCAGGCAATTCCAATGTTCATGTATTAGAAACTAATAAGGACCATTGTATTTTACCTTACTCAATCCTGGGAGCTGACACGGTATAAGGATTTATGCAAATGTGTGCTGCAAATGTGTTTACCAAAGTGAGGGACAAAAAATCTGCCATCATGATTTTTTTTCTTCTTTTATTACCACCACAGATAAATATGCACGTTATCCTCAAGGCTAGATGGCTAAAACCTATCTGGTGACGCCACAGTTACGTCATATCACCGGGATGCAATTTTCGGCTTATCTTGAGCGTTTTTATTTTTATTTATTTATGTTTTCTTGTCGAAATAACTTTTGTGGTTTTTTAGCTCAAAAAGTTCACCGTAGATTAGAGTATTTTGATTATAGATAATATCGAATAATTTCCTGCCCTTTGGAGCAAAGATATCCGCAAATTTAGCGGAATGAAAAATAAAGAAGTCGTAAATTTCTGATGACCCTCATGGGCGCCATTTTTCCCATGTTCCTTTGCCACTGGATTTATGCAAATAAGCTCAAAATGATATGCATCAGATCACGTGGCATTTTTGTAGAAAAAGTTGAAATGAGAAAGAGGTTATCAGGTACTACACATGTACATTTATTGCCGGACGAAGCTGAAGGGAAATTGAACGAAACGTCGTCTGTAAATAAAGATGTAGAAATCTTGACGCTGTGTGTTATTCTGCAATATTTCTAAACAGCATTTCCACGTTATTAATAGCCATTGTACAATCTATGCCATTATTACTTCAGTAATGCTATTATAATTGCATGTGTCAATTTCCATCTATTTCCTTTTTTTGTTCTAGTGTTTTGTGCAGGGTGACCTGCACAAACCCTGGTTACTTAAAAAATGTATCTATCGACAAAATAAAATCTGTCTTATTTCGTGACACTAGATATCACTCTTTAACATTTTCCCATCGTTATTTTGGATACTATATACATCAAACTAGTTTACTTGTTTAACAAGATTATACATGTGATACCGTGTTGTATGAGCTTTGCTCTGTGATGGGTCAGCGATTTTCAATTCAAATATAAATAGCATGGAGCGTTTGTACTCAAATATTGTATAGAAAAACATTAGGGTAATACGTTCTCTACACTAACTATAATTACCTTACAATACTGATATGGCTAATAACAAACTCGAGTCATTGGGATAATTCAATGTTGACTGAGGATGACTCAATGTGATCGATTCGTCGTTCATTACTCTTTGCTTCGGCCATTAAAATATATATTCGTGAATATATTTTGTAGATTCTGGTAATTGGATCGTAAGGCTGACATGCTTAAAGATTTTTTATCATTTTGGAAATCACTAATCTAAGATATCAGTGCTTCTCTCGCTCGACTAGAAACCGTAGGATTCATTGCATTAGTTGGTCTTAAAGAACATTCACCTTATTTTATTTTTCAGTTAGAGGAGTCGAGGGCAATTATTTCTAGAGGTTGATTTGCTTTTAATTTTCAATATTTATTCATCAGGTAGGAAAAGGGAATAAATGGAAAAAGTTGGGGGGGGTTAATATTCTTTTTATAATAACATATAAGCGCAGGAAAATAAACCTCCAGTTCGCTAATTTTAACGGAACCCCAAACTGCTACTCTGGACCCAGTTAAACAGAATCCCCGATGACACAATCATGTTATAAACACGCTGTCAAAACATTGTGGTGAATGTCATTGTCACGTTCTACATTAATGTCAAACATATATCAAAATGCATGGTTTCATATTATTTTGAAAAATAATGTGCTGTATTGTTTGGAATAACGTTATGAGAAACCCACATAAATACATTAGAAAGAACAATCGGGAGAATCGACCACTAATCTATGATTCCAACTCGCTACCCTTATTACAAGCGGTCTTCTCGGCATATTCGCTTTTTTATATATATATTATTACACATAAGGGTAACGTTCAACTGAAAAGTCAACACGGATAGCGGCTTCCAGATAAAACCATAATATCCGTAATAACTTCACTACTGATTTCGTTTCAAGCTTCTTATACCAGTCAAAGACGGCAAACAATGCTTTAAAAACGTTCATAAATGCGTGCAATAAACTTTGTAAAAAACATCCATGAACAGTGATCAGTCATTAAGTCTGTCTATGAGTAATGTTTACATAATGTCACGTCAAATTTACGAGGTCGATGAGACCCAGTAGTAGAGACGATAATACAATAGTATATAACATAATGAAACATATTAGAATAACATAACACGAACATACATTGTAAAAATAATATAGTCCAAATGTCACAAGACGTGGTGTTAATACAAATATACATAATCGTTGCTTAAAATAGTGCAGAGTTACATTGTGATTTAAAAACGTTCAATCCGGTGAAAATATCGAGGTCATGAGTCGACTGAAGCTCGTTAAAAATGTTTTGAGCCCGGATTAAAATGCTATGCTGTCGAACAGTCACACGAGCAGCCGGAGGATAAAATGTACATATCTGACGAGAATTACTCCTCGGGACTCGATATAAAGGTTTACTAGTGAGATCCATACAATTAAAATAACTGCTGACACATTTGTGTAAAAATATCAAGTCATAATGTGTGCGTCTATTTTCCAGAGTTGGGAGTCTAAAAGATTTACATAAAGATTGATAAGATGACGAATTGTATACGATATAAGACTTGTAACATACAAATTTTAAGAACTTGCGTTGTATACCTTCAAGTCGTAGCACTAACGTTTTCTGAGAAGGTGACCAAATGTCACAGGCGTATTCGAGACGACTTCTTACGAGGCACATATACAATGATTTGATGGCAGATACATTATTAAAAGATTGACAGTTCCTTCGAATAAAACCATACATTCTTCTAGTCTTACTAAGAACAGTATCAACATGTGATTTAAACTTCAAGTTATCTGATAAAATCACACCCAGATCTTTGATTTCTTTGACATTTTGTAATGGAACATCATTTATTGTATATGTAAAATCAGTCTTGTTTCTCTTCAGAGTAAAATTGATAGAGATACCTTTTAAAATATTGAGACTGATCTTCTATAATCTACACCACTCAATTGCATTGTTTAGATCAACTTGCTGTGAATAACAATCATTGAGATGAAACTCAAACTAGATGTATGTGTTTGTATGAACAAAATCTTGACAAAACATTCGTACAATGTTAAATAACTTCTGACTTTATAAGATGTGGTACCTTTTAAAATCAACATGACCGCCATATTGTTGCCAATATCTCATTATCCAAACAAGTTATGAACATTATTCCATGGCTACACACAATTTCGGAGACAAGTCATCAGCGGGTGGCACATCCACACTGGGGCAAGGCTTTATATGGTTGCTCTTGTAATCGAATATGGCCTTACCTAAACCCAATAATAACTTGATTCTAGTGGCTAAACCCACATTTTCAGGTGTTTTATTTCCATTTCCTCATGGTGGCGAAGCAGCCATATTTCATTAACGGTGGTCATTTTGAACTTTTTTGCAGGTTCCTATCTCTAACTCCCAGTTTCTATTTGCAATTCATTATTAAGAGTCCAACTTTCGTTGTGAATTTCGGCGCAAATAGCCTGTGATAAATCGCAAAATAGAGGTTTATTAGCACAAAATTAAATATCCAGCTATGCAATAAAGTATAACTGAGGCTCTCGGAAGCTTTTTCTATGAGTATTCCCTTCAGAAGTCCTTTCAAATTGCCCAACAACAACAGAAACACACTTTCGTATCGCATGGTTTTGGTCATTTTTGATATTGCTGAATGCCGAATGGATGCATGAGTATAACCTATTGGTAGAAAAAAATAACAGCGAGACAACTCTAACAATATATTATATGGTCATCAACAATTTTAACCTTATTTTCGCGCGATGTCATTGTAATCAGTTCTATATTTTTCGGGTGTTTGCTTGGACCAGTTCAGCGCCTCCATTTTGGAGGCAAATATCGAGGCGTGGATGCATATTTGATAATCATACATGCGTT
>JAVTVY010052072.1:0-27550 GCA_036873755.1 Hanleya hanleyi | reverse complement strand
AGAGATTGGTTCTTGGCCACAAATTCAGGAATGGTAGTAAGGACAACATAAGTCCATCGAGAATCATGCCTACTTTCCCTAGCATCCAGAGCGTGTAGTTCTGACACGCCAGCCGCTGAAGCCAAGGCTAACAAAAACAATGTTTTGTAAGATAGGAATTTCAGATCGGCCGTAGTTATAGGTTCGAACGGATGTTCTGATAAACTCCGTAGAACTAATGCTAAATCCCATTTAGGAAGTTTTGGTACAGAAACAAGTCTATCAATCCTAAAAGATCTAACCAGAGATGTTAGATTAGGATCAGAAGCAGGATTAACGCCCGTAGAAAGTTTAATAATCCTAGATAAAGCCGATCTGTAACCATCCACTGTAGATGGGGCAAGACCCTTGTCCTGAAACAGGTATAACAAGAAATCTGCTATCTGCTGAACAGAGGCAGAACGGGCATCAATGTTTCTTCCAGAACACCACTCATGGAAGACCCTCCACTTCCCTTGATAGCAAGCGGATGTGGAGGATCGAGTGGAAGCGACCATTCTTCGCGAAGCTTCCCTAGAAAACCCAACCTCAGAGAGCTGATCCCTGAGCACTTGCAGGCGAGCAGATGGAATGCCTGAGGTTTGTGGTGGAAAATTGCTGACTTCGGTTGACGAAGTAGTTTTTCCCAAAGAGGTAGACGTCTTGGAACGTCTACCAGTAATTCCAGAAGGTCGGGAAACCACGGACGAGCTGGCCACCAAGGGACAATTAGATAAACGACGCACGGATGCGCGCGTATCTTTTGCAGAACTAGTGGCAGGATTGACACGGGAGGATAAGCATAGGCTATTAGACCCGACCAATCCTGCGACAGTGCATCGACTCCCACTGCTTGTGGGTCCAGTACAGGTGACATATACAGAGGGAGTTGATGATTCAGGTGAGTAGCAAACAGATCTATCTGTGGTTGTTCCCAAATCTGAAAGATTTGACGCAGAATGTCTGTGTGGAGCTGCCACTCCGTCGGTATAATCTGATGTTTTCTCGACAGTGCGTCGGCTAGAACATTCAGATGTCCTGGTATGTGTCTGGCACGAAGTTCGATATCGTTCTGCCAGCACAGATGGTACAGAATCTCGGTCTGCTTCAGAAGCTTGGTTGACCGAGTTCCCCCCATCTTGTTGATGTAGGCTAAGACAGTTGTGTTGTCCGTAGCTACCAGAACCGACTGACCTTTGAGGTCGAGTATCAATGTGAGTATTACCCGATTGACGGCAATGAACTCCAGAACATTGATATGGAATAACCTCTCCTGCGGAGTCCAAAAGCCTGATATCGACTTGAATCCGAGGTGTGCCCCCGATCCTTGCATCGAAGCATCCGTGAACAGCTGATGAGTAGCTTGAAACGGAAGTAGTGTTACACCAGGCATCACGTTGAGAGGGTCCAGCCACCATGATAGGTGATGTCTGACTTCCTCTGTGACAGGAATTTTGGGATTCCTGTGCCTGTGTGGCCAATGCTGATTTAAATAAATCATTAGTGGCCGTAACTGTAATCGGCCTCGAGGAGTGACATCCTGAGTGGATGTCAGTAGACCGATTACTGATGCAAACTGGATGGCAGTACGGCAAGAATGTCTGATGAACAAAGGTATGTCGTGACATATCTTGCGCCAACGAACTTCCGGTGGCCGAGCAATGACCAATTTGGTGGTTTCGCTGTTGTGACGGCGTTATCTCCGATTTTTCCTCGTGAGGGAGATAACCCAGTAGTTCGAGGATGTGCCATACAAATGTTGTATCACATCGGAGTTGTTGTCTGCACATATTCCTGATAATGGAATCGTCTAGGTAAAAATGTATTTGATCCTTCGACTGTGCAGATATGCCGCCACTGGCTGAAATACCCTGGTAAAAAACCCAAGGGGAACTGGCTAGACCGAAAGGCAGGACCTGGAATTGGAAACGGCGACTGCCGACCATAAATCTCAGGTACTTTCGGTAACTTGGATGAATCGGGATAAACAAGTAAGCGTCCCGAAGATCCAGGGAAGTTAACCATTCCCCTTGAACCAGAGCGGTCTTGATGGACCGCAAGGACTCCATCCGAAAGTGAGGGGGTTTCATCAGGAAGTCCTTGTTCAGCCTGCGCAGATTTATAATCATGCGCATTTCCGGTATATCCTTCTTTGGCACAAGGAAAACCGGTGAATAGAACCCGGGGGACCGGTCGTTGACCGGAAGTTCTATTACAGCATGCTTCTGGATAAGCTTGTCCACAGAGGCCTGTGTTACCAGAAGATGTGCCTTCCGTATAGGTATACGGGAAGGCATTGGAGCAGCAGTAAGGGGTGGATCCATTGAAAATTCTAGGGGATAACCGTATCGAAGAGTACGGATTACCCACGGATCCATCCCTAATGTTTGCCAATTCCACCAAAATCCTTGAAGTCGTCCCCCGACCGGGAGACTGGATTTCGGCGGGACCGGAAGTTGAGGCAATTCGTGGTCCCGCCATGTCATGAGATTGACATGGCCCGAATCGTCACCGGCCCTGCTGCTTTTTGCCACGACCTTTCCCTTTCCCTTTATAGTTGGGATTGGTCTGACCTTGCTGTTGTGGCATGTGACCCGCCGCTTGTGACTTCCCTTTTGGACCGGAAGCGGGAGTAGTCGGTCTAGGTTGCTTGGCTGGGGGACCGGAAGTTTCGTTAGAAACACGCTCTAGGGGGAGGATTAGGCTTAGCCTTCTCCACCGTATCTCTTAGAGACGGAATAATGCCATTAAACAACAGCAAAGATGCTGGCGATTGCTCCTTCAATGTACGAATGACTATATCTGGACCATAGTTGACCACTGATGGTAGGTAAGCCTACCGTCTTAAATGGACAACCATCGCAGCATTGAACGCGGATAATGCCATTGCATCAGCATTAGCTTTAGCAGCCACGTTCTGAAGATCCGCCAGTAATTGTAACTCAGGGCTACTACTGGTTGCGAACTGTGAACGCGATAACCTGCTCAACACAGTGGAAATGGCTGTTAAAAACCAGTCCATGTGTGAGGCTATGGCTACCCCCTGTCGCGCAGCTTCTTCAATAATAGAAGATTGCTTATCAGTTAACGGGATCGTGACCTTGGAAGGGACCTTATTGCCTTTACATATGTCGGCAAGATCAGGTTCCGGTTCCGCGGCCTTAAAGTCATATGCCGAATCATGAATACCGTATGCTCTAGACGTAGGCTTCTCCACAGGCAGTGGTGCCGAAGCGGAAGCCGGTCTAAAAAGTGCACGTTTTCCCGTTCTTGTAACACGTTCCTGCATTGTTTTAGGTTGAGCTAAAACCGTATCAAGAACGGAACATAATCCATGAATGGCATCTGACGCAGGAAGTGACGACGTCTGCTTGGTAATTGTCGACGGAGCCTCTGCCATAGTATGTAGGCGAGAGGACGTCGGCGGTGGGGGTCGTGACATATTAGGGTACAACTCACAGAGAGCTTCAAGTACCTCTGAATATGAACGTCTCTCCGGATCATGATCACTGTCATTATCCTCAGTGGATTGACGTTGTGCGACCCCCTGACGTCTCATCGATGGGTTGGTAGACAAATCAATCGGGTCAGACGTTGCTACCGGAAGCTGCGTCGGAACCGGAGATGGAGCCTGAACAGTACCGGAAGCGCAAGTCAAAAGTTGCCGGAACTGATCTAGTTCAGCTGCCTGTTGTTCCATCCTTTGCAGGATAACAGCAGACAAAGAACCATCATGAACCGGAACTCCCGTATTGATTTGTGGACTATTGGAGACCCGCCTATAAGGGGATGCAATAGGTCTACCCCATTGCATTTCCGGATGAACCGGAAGTCTCCACCCACCGGGATTTGTCACAACAGGTCTCCTTATAGTGGGACCGGAAGGACGAAAAGTCCTAACCGGAACCCCGTAGGTAACCGGAAATGGCTGACAGGAAGTGGATAATGAGCCTTATGTGGGTTTATGACACCCGACTCAGAACCATTCTCTGTCATAACCTGTTGTGACTGGAACAATGCCATTGTGTTTCTATTAACGCCCTGGGACGCTAAGTGTGAAACTTACTGCAGAACAATAACCTCGACCCCCGGCGCTTGTCAACCCTAAGGTATTCAATTGCAGGAGGCTTAATCCTACCCGGCCTTGTGTGATAACGCCCGTATCTGGGGTATTACGCAAGGTCGTGGAGTAAACTCCTGGTAGGACCATGGATATATTGTCTCTATATCCACCAGAGGTTCTGCCTGCTGTGCTGAAATCAACAATTTCTGGTGCTAAACCAGAATTTGTTGCAGCACTACTTACCAAGCCTAAAGCTGCCCCTGGAGCAACAGGGAGTGAAGAAGTTGGTCCCCGACCAACAAACACCACCTGGGAATTATACGATATCGGGATATTCCCAGCGGGAGTCCCATTAGCGATATCATTCCCAACAGCACATACGGGCGTACATACGACATCACCACTCCTTACGTATGGAGTAATAGTGGTCCTCATTTCGGATTGCGTCTCGGTTTCCATGGGGGACACACTTCCGGGTAGATCTAGTTCCACTGTGACCTCGGCTGACTCTCCCGTACCTTCGTCTAGAACGGAACCCAATACCTTTACCTGTTTTTTTCTTTTTACCTGTGGATAAATCAGAAACATTAGTACTAGTGCTTGGCGAAGTACCTTTATCTAATAAAGAACGTAAAGGGCCCGTCCAAGGACTGCCAATCGATGCAGGCTTCTTCGCCGTCTCATTTACGATAAAATGGGAGGGCGGAGTCATAATATTAGCCTCTGACACTACACCAGGGGGAAGGGAACCTGCACGAGACCCGGTCATTAAACCTTCAAACAAGTCATCAGGCCGTTGTTGACACTCCTGACATCTATGGGTACAATCACAAGCAATATTGCCTCGACACGCAAGACAAACTGAATGTAAGTCGGTCGTTGATTTAGACTTCCCACAGACGGAACAGAACATGGAGGCCATTATTTATATCGTAGATATACTAAAGAATACTTCCCAACTTGATCTTTCGTTGCTTTGTAGACTTGTAGATGATGTTATCACTCGTTGTAAACGTAAAATCCTTCCGTAATACGCTGGAGCTTTAGGCCATCCAAAAATAAATTCCTGTTTCCAGTAACGGGCATCTCCAAAAAGTGGGTAGGTAGGTAGGCAGGGATTTTTTTTTTTTTTTTTTTTTTTTTTTTTTCCAACCTTCTGCACGAACACGGCTGTTATCTGGCTATTACACAAAAACAAAACAAAATAGTGTTGTGAAATACTTTTATATTCATCAAAGTATTTTTCTATACAGGGCAGACAACCCTGCCACCCATGTACACCATATTGCTGGGTTGTCAGAGTGGGAAATCGGGGGATGATCAATCTGATTAATATCCCACATCAGATTGTAACCGCTTTGCTGACAAGGATCTGACAACCTGACTATCTAAAACGTGTTCTCGTGGCCTCCTATGGCGAAACCATTACATCACTAACAAATCAATGGTAACGGTGAACCGTAGACAGCCGATCCCGGAATCCCAGATGAAACACGGCGGTGACATCAAGGATTCAGTATATTATTAAACTGTCAATTTATTTCTTCAGTCCAGAATATGGTTGCCGTTTGGGAGGAAGTTTCCCCTTCTCTATGCAACCACTGCACACTGGCAGAACAACTTTGAACTTCTTCTTCATTTCTGGGTCACTTGTGCTACCAGTCTCTGCACAGAAACAACATATGTCTGGACGTCCGATCTTCGACGAATAGAAGGCGAATTCCACTGCTGTTTCACATGTCAACTTCACATTTGTGAATGCAATACCCTCCATGACATCCCCTGTTTGAACATACAATGAGAAATCAATAAAATTTGCTGAACTAAACTCGTACACAGTCAACTATCCCAAGTATTTTGCAGGATTCAAACTGTTAATTTCCATTCCTTTGTAAGCAGCACATATCATGCCATTTATATGAATATGGGATGTGATGAGTAGAATAGAAGAGAATTTATACATTTCAGATATAAAGTGTACACGTGCACGATCTAATGTTCCAGATGTTATCAGAAATACATCATGACTTGGTTATATGCTTCTTTTATATATCTTACCTTCACAAGTGATGTTTGCTCCACAGATGAAATGGTATCTGTTCAAAGTACGCTTCAAAGAATTGCGTTCCCGGTCAGTCATCCTCCGGTTGCTGTACACACAGCGGGGTTTCACATTCTATCCCAGAGTCCGAGTCCGTTTGGCCGATATGAAGAGCCTGGATCTTATGAATATCCCCACTGAGATCTTCGGGCACAATTTCATTCAACACTTCGATTAATTTTGATGATAAATGAACTTTCTTCAATTTGTTTTTGACGATGTGTTCGCCATTAAGAACAGCCGAAAAGGCGAACACGCCGGATTGCTGCTGGGCCTCGTCCGCCATTACGAAGAACAGAAAAAGACAAAGCGACTTTCTGATTGGTCGATATCCAAACCAGAGTACTGTCCCCTTATGACTAACAGAGTGTTGTGCCCTTGCGAACTGAGTCAGCTTAAAAAATTTTTTTACCGACTTCAAACGGATTTTTGGGGTCGGTCGGGTTACGGGAAACAGGACTATTATTATGGACGGCCTTACACACGATCTTTACAGTAGCTAGCTAAGTAAAGAAATGAAGATCTATTGTGATTGAGTGCTGGCGTGGGTGATTAGGCGGGAAATGAACTGTGCTATTGTTTTAATTTCTTCACTTGTTAATCCGTGTTTGCACACTAACGCATATGTCAGTAAGGTCATATTCAACCCCCCATGGAATATACACTAAAGGGAGATAATTACAACAGAGGTCGCCCTGTTCTCTCGCTCGCGCTGCAAACAGCCCATCACGGAGCAGTTCGAGATGATTTTAGCTGCAGAACTTGAATACAGCAGAAATAAATTCCTCACCCATCTAATTGTAAGTAGAATCGTACCGAATTTTGGTTCGTAGATTGAGTTTAATACGAAGCTGCGCATCTGAAAACCCCTCCGCTCTGGGCGCCAGCCATTCATAATGTATTCAATTTGAATCAAGACTTCAGGAACACCAAGCAGTCAAGTGACAAATATTTAAGGATTGACTGATTTTTTTTACGTTCATTGGGGTATGAACTTAAAAACCGCTGTGCAAACTGTATGATTCCGCGTAGCGGATCATACAAAGTTTGCACAGCGGTTTTTAAGTTCATACCCCAATGAACGTAAAAAAAATCACAGTCAATCCGTATAATTAAATTAATCAAGCAAAACTAATCCAATAAGAGAAGAAATTGTACATTCAAACGAACGAATTCTTCCATTTAATTCTTGTAACAGTACAAAACACTGCGCGTATAAATACAGTCAACAAAGTTCGTAACTCCTAGCAACGTCTCAGTGCACGCGCACCTCACTCGGTCGGCCTAGCGCGGTTCAAACAGTTTTCAGTTTGACAGTTTGTTGCACATTGTGTATGGAGCCATTGGAGGGAAAACTTCTCAGTCAGGGATAATTATTTAGGTCAGGAAAACTGAAACACACAAGAAATTCTGCGAAGGAAGAATGAGATATGAAACCATGCAGAAGAGGAGAAATTGCTCGAGTTGAGTTGGCCTTGCCGGGAATATTCCAGAGCCGACTGATCAGCCGACTGGGCGATGAATTTTCTTGCTGTTTTGCCGCGCCCCGGGTAGGCATACGGAGGACGATTTCACTGATCAATGTGTTGTTCTGAGCTGGGGAACATTCTCTGTCGCAGTTTATAACGGAACTTTCTTCCTGTCGGTATCCGCTCAGATCAATAATGTGACGAAACTCTGCATCATTCATCGCCTGTACCCGTCCACGTGTGCTGTGTTGTGTTCGAGCGGACGCATAAATTTGTGTGATATCAGACAGGAAACGTGAAAATTGATATTCTTTCACAGACTTCGAAGTGTATACAGTTCTGGTGAACTGATTGCAGCCTTTATGAACAGCGATTGAACGATGATGTTGCACTCGTAGGCCACCTAGCAGGTCTTGTGGAATCAACATTCTGTAACACTCCCCCCCCCTCCCCCTTTGACTGGAGGGATTTTATCGGACATCTGCAGTACGGAACGATATTTGTTGCATACATCCGCTTATCGTGGCAGTCCGTATAATTTGTCAATTTTTGTGTTTGGTTTCGTGGGAGAGGACGATATATTCCCGTTGATTTCCATCAGTGCAAAACTCCCCCCCCCCCGCACCACAACAGTGAAAGCCGGTGGATGAAATTCCACTCCACGGGAAAGGTAACGAATGAATGGAATATCTTACCAAACTCTCAGGTAGGATGTGGGTTTCAGGAGTTCACCGGGTGTGATAATTTCTTTATAATGATTTGTGATAAAAGTGGCTAAGCGAAAACCTAATGTGAAGATCTCGTTCAAGGTCACGGAGATGTCCATTTAATGATTTATTGCGGATCAGCTGATTTCCAGGACAGTCAGACATTATCTCGGCTCTTTTCTCTTCGAAATTCTTCTAATTTTACAAACAATTTTCTCAATACAAATAAATATTTAAATTGACTCTTTCCAGTTGGTTTTAGAGTTTTCTGTTGGCATTATTTGAGCAATATTATGCACTAAAATCTGAATCGAATTACACTACGTCCAGTCATCCAGTGCTATTTATAGCAAAAAAAGTAGTGCAGTTGTGGGCGTGGCATATCATATTTTTAGATTCATTGAAGTATGAACCAAAAAATTTAGTACTAATCAGCCAATCAAATCGCTGGATTTACGAACAATACGGGGGGAATTTAATTATACAGATTATGAAAGATTTTGCAATTAGAAATGGCCTCTAAGGTTTCCATCCAATCAGAGAACCGGTATTCATTACATAAGTCTCTTGATGCATCGATGATGTTTACCAAATTTTACATCGAGCATTTGAAAGTTATCAGAGATAGAGATCATTAATGATTTCGCATAAATTTAAGATGGCCGCCCATCCTTCCCACCACTCGGAGCAACTGATGTGGTTATTCAATGCAAGTCTCTTGATACATCGATACTGGATACCAAGTTTCATATAGAACACTGAAATGGTATCAAAGATATACATGTACATCATTAAAGATTTTGCATAAATTAAAGATGGCCACCAAGGTTTCCGCCCAATCAGAAGCACCAGAACTGTCATTTATCATAAGTCTATTGATGCATCGATGATGTGTATCAAATTTTATATCGAGCACATGAACGGTTTCAGAGATAGAGATCATTAATGATTTTGCATAAATTAAAGATGGCCGCCCATCCTTCTCGCCACTCAGAGGAACTGATATGGTTATACATTGCACGTCTCTTGATACATCGATGCTGTATACCAAGTTTCATATAGAACACTTCAATGGTATCAGAGATATATATCATTAAAGATTTTGCATAAATCAAAGATGGCCGCCAAAGTTTCCACCGAATCAGGGAAACTGGTTTGGTCATTCCTTTTAAGTTTCTTGATGCATCGATGATCTATACCAAGTTTCACACTGAACAGTGAAATGGTACCTGAGATACACAAGATTAATGGTTTCGCATAATTAAATATGGTCGCCAAAGTTTCCAACCAATCAGGTCCACATTCAATAGGGTTCTGGGTCATGTGCATATGGATGTGCACTGCAAGTTTGGTGTGCCTAGGGTAAGTGATTCTAAAAGGGGTAAAAGCTCAATTTTTCAGTTCAAAACTGAATTCTTCTAAGTAAAAAATCAGTATTTTTCACCAAAATATTTATACTAAATTTGTGTGTTGAAAACTGAATTTTCAAGCTTTGGAAACTGAATTTTCAAGCTTCGTAAATTCGAAATTTCAATACCCGGTTGTCGGGAAATCATCTGGTAAAACTCAAATGAACACCATGGTCGTGGTAGCAAATGTGAATCTGTCTGCAGCAACAACAACGTCAAATGTAAACTCCGTCAGCTGTTCTGAATTTACCTCGGACGACTTAGTCTGTTAACGGGATATATTCATCCGAGACTGGTTCGTCCAAGGTAATTTTAGTTACATCGTAATTTCCGTGGAAGATTCCCGAATACCTGCAAAACGTATTTTCACTGTACAATAGTGTCGCCATTTTTGTTTGGTTTTGATTTCGTTTCTTCGAACGGAGGGAGATACAAACGATAATAAACACACATTGTCTTCGTCGAATGCCAATCACAAGTATTTCTTTGTGTATTCTGTGTGGTCTGTCTTGAGAAAATAGTAATACTGTACCATTTTTACTTTTGCCTGAGCAAACGAAAGTTGACACGAACGTACAGCGTGCGGTTTGAGCTCATGACAAGGGAGTGAACTCTTCATGCGGCGACGGTCGCTTGCAAGCGTTTATGAAGTCTTTCGTTGTTGTTTTTTCCCTTCCTTGTTTTGTTAACAACATTCTATCAAAACAATATCATCATCAAGACTCCTATTATACAATTATCATCGTGTAACTATTTTATAAACCAGTATGATTTTGTTTTTCATCGTTTCTTTCTGACAACCTAATGATGGAAATGAGTATATAAACGCAATCAACCACACAAAATGAGTTTAATTACACAAAAGGTTAAATATACATGAATTGGTAAACAGTAAACAAGGTTCATAGAAGGTGTAAAAAAATTATATACTCAACTTTGGGGGAAAAAATGACCCTGGTTTGTAAAAAATTTATATACTCAACTTTAGGGGGGAAAAATGCCGATAAATATTATACAGATTTTCCGATTTCGGTTCGTAAAGTTTGGATTTCTATGAATCGATTTCGCATAAATTAAAGATGGCCAGGGTTTCCAGCTAATCAAAAAAGCCCGGTTTGGTAATTCACTGAAAGTTGCTTGATGTATCGATGATGTATACCAACTTTCGTATTGAACAGCTCAATGGTTTCCAGGATATGGATCATTATCCATTTTGCATTAAATTAAAGATGGCCACCAAGGTTTCCACCCAATCAGGTCCCAATTCAATAGGCTTCTGGTCCTTGACTCGGTAAATAAGCATACCAAATTTGGAATTGATCAGTGGAACCGTTTTCCGGATATCTCGCTCATGTACAGACGTATGAACAGACGGACATACAAAACGACGACAATACCCCATGGCCAAAATTCGATGGACGAAAAAAAACCCCATGAAGTTCGAATGTTAGCACGTCCGAACGGACAGACGGACATTACGACGGACGTCCGGACGGACAAAGCAATCGCTATATTCCCCCCCCCTCTAATTAGAGGGGGCATAACAAGTTACAAGAATTACCTGCAGGTCGTTTTGTGGGTTCCAGTCCGAGTCAAAGATAATGACTGTATCTGCAGCTGTCAAATTGATTCCCAGACCCCCAGCTCTTGTGCACAGCAGAAAAACAAAGCGGTCAGAATCTGAGAATATAAACACAAGAAAACTCGGTCATTACATTTTGAAGAGCATTGGTCAGTCAGCCCTTGGCAGGAGCAAATCTTGGGCGAGTTGCAAATCAGTAATAGTTACCAATCTGAGACGGAGGGATTCAAGCTGTATGAACACTCGCGTCCATGCAATTGCACGGACGCGAGTGTTCATACAGCTTGAATCCCTCAAGCGAGTGTTTATACAGCTTGAATCCCGAAGTCGAGGGTGGTAACTGACTTACACAATGACTATTATTCAACAAGAGAGATTCATTTTTCTACAATGGACTTTGCATGTGTGAAGGTGTTCCAAATTGAAGAGCACGGCTGTGAAGATAATCAGAATAAATGTTGACGATATCATCTTGAACAAAATATTGGAAAAAAAGAGACAGTTTTGTTATGATTATACTATTATCATAACTTTACGATAAATCAATACTGTTGACATAGATGTATAAATACTTCTTTTTGCATTCATCATTTAATGTTTGCAGTAAATGGTATCCCTTACTGTCCAGAAGTGTCACACTTCATGTGAAGTGTGCCTAGAAGTGCCTCTGAAGAGTACACTGTAAAGGCACTTCAACAACAGAGAAAAATACTGGCACACTTCAAAGGTACTTCATTAGAAAAAGGCAGTAGCCAAGGGACTCCTCAAAGACACTTCATGGACTTCGTCAATTTCATAACAAAAAATGAGGGACTTCAGAGACACTTCTGAGACTTTGTTTTTGTTCGACATAATCCAAGGTACTCCTCAAAGACACTTCATGGACTTTGTCAGTTCTTCAGCAAAACTTGGGGGACTTCAGGGACACTTCTGAGACTTAGTTATTGTTCTGCATAATCTAAGGTACTCTTCAAAGACACTTCTTGGACTTTGTCAGTTATATAGCATAACTTGGGGGACTTCCCCTTACAAAAAAATATCTTGTAGCATCCTATAAGATTTTGAAAAATCCTATAAGATTCTGAAAAAAATCCTATAAGATTCTGAAAAATCCTATAAGATTCAACCCAATACGATTTCTACATTATTGGAATTTTCCCACAAACTGTTACAGTAACATAACATTATAAATTAGAACTACATGTATACAAGTTTCAATGATATTAATTAGCTCTGGGAATATCCCAGCTTAAAGTTGGCTGATTTGATTTCACTCAGTGACATCAAATCTCATTTCAACGAAACCACCAAACATCAGATTTGTACTTCACATTTCAAAATAGCTACAACTGTGTAAAATATTCACATGTGGTTACTGACATATTACTCAGAACTGTGAACACTTTTTGGAAATTTTAAAGTGATCAGTACTATGGGTTTCTATTTGAATAAAATAAAGATATTAATAATATCAGTCTCTCACATATTAGATAAGAAATCTTGTTGAATTCAGATTTTATAATCATTCCAAATCCATGATTTTATAGTAAAATTGGACAAAATGGGAAAATATTTTTAGAAGAATCAGTTCTAACATAATGTCAGCAACAAAAAATACCCATTAAAGAATACTTTATATTATCCTCTTCATTATTATCACTAAATATAATATATATATAACTTCTGTTTCTGATAGTCTTTTTCTTCTGAACTGTCTGGGTGGAGTTATCTGCCCTTGAAAATTTAATTGAACACCGGGGGCGCCACCAGTCGATAACAAACAAAATGGCTGACCTGCCCAAATGCAAAAATCAGATGGATTTGTTCATGTTAAGCTAGAACTATGGAGGTTTGAAGAACTGTATTGCAGATGGTGATGAGTGCAGCTAGTGATATGGTAAGTAAATTATAAATATAACTATAATAGTTTTTCATAACTTAATAAGCAAAGAACTGAGCTGAACAGTGATGTAGACCTGGGAGTATCAGCTATTTATTTTATCAACAAGTTTCCCTTGACATATACTTGGCATATTAAAAAATTGATATTGGCCTCAATAAAAATTTTGCTATATGGACTGCAGGTTGTAATAATGTACTCCACCTTATACTTGGAGTCAAATTTAACGGGTCATATAACATGGCGAAATATCCATATCTCTGTCTCAATATCACTTTCAGATCTACCCAGGTTGATCAAGGCAGTGTGGATTAATTGCCATTGTTATGATTGTGTGAATTGTCAGCTTGGAAACCCCAGGCTTGGGGACCTCGTATGAAGATTGGCATGCACCCCTGGAGAAAATCCCTTGAGGGTGAGATATTTTTATCACAAAACTGCTTGTATACTTCCTGTTCATGTTAAAACAGGTGGATTTAACTGGTTGGGGGGATGGTAGCTCTAAATAAATTATCTTGTTGTTTTTAACTGTTTATTGTCCCCCGCTACTTAGTAGGGGGGGGGGACTTAGAAACACCGGTGTCCGTAATTCCGTAATTCCGTGATTCCGTAAGATTTTCTTGTCCGGACAATAACTCGTGAATGATTCAACCGATCAACTTCAAACTTGTTGAGAGGAGGATTAGGATTGTTTTTGAAGGACGTGCTTGATCCAATATGGCCACCATCAGCCATACTGGATTTCATTGGATTTTAAGCAGTTTGATCTTGTCCGGACAATAACTGGAGTACGATTCAACTGATCTACTTCAAACTTGGGGAGTGCCTGGACATCGGTGAGAGGACGGTTGGGATTTTTTTTCAGCAATGTGCATAATCCAATATGGCCGCTGTCAGCCATATTGGATTATAAGCAGTTGGATCTTAGATTTTCTTGTCCGGACAATAACTCGTGAACGATTTAATCGATCAACTTCAAATTTGGTGTGTGCCTTGACATTGTTGAGAGGACGGTTGGGATTGTTTTTCAGCTATGTGCATAATCTAATATGGCCGCCGTCAGCCATATTGGATTATAAGCAGTTGGATCTTGTCTGGACAATAACTCGAGAACGATTCAACCGATCTACTTCATACCTGGGGAGTGCCTTGACATTGTTGAGAGGAGGATTAGGATTGTTTTTCAAGGACGTGCTTAATCCAATATGGCCACCATCGGCCATACTGGATTTCATTGGATTTTAAGCAGTTTGATCTTGTCCGGACAATAGCTGGAGTACGATTCAACTGATCTACTTCAAACTTGGGGAGTCCCTTGACCTTAGTGAGAGGACAGTCATGTATTATGTTTTATGAATGTGCATAATCCAATATGGGTGCCATCCGCTGTATTAGATTATGTTAAGCTCATCAGCGATATCTCTATTTTCAAATCTCACTCTTATCATGATAGGAGATATCGACAAAAAAAAATCGACCATAGAGGTCCATGGCCCCCGCAGCAGCAGTGCCAGTTATGGTGGATGTACCATAACTGGTGCTGCTAGCGCGGGACATGGACCTCTATGGTCGATTTTTGATTTATAAAATTTATTGATTTTTGTTCCTTACAGAATGTAGAATATTTCCATACCAGATTTTTGACAAAATGGTAAAGAAATAAGTTTTAAAATATATTGATAATAAAATGTTAGCATAACCTGTTTTTAGCTGTACTCAGAAAAAGTATAATCAATTATGATTACTTAATTTTCATCATTATAACAGGCTATATTTTCCTTGTCTATTGATTGCACTATTCATATACCAAAGCTAAGGATCTTCACACACTTCAATTGTACATTTTTACCCACATCTTGAGAAATGAGAACATTTCATTTCATACATTTATTTCATTTCAAAAATTTAAGAATACAATTTGTAGTTAATAAGCATTTATTTGAAACCCTGTATGAAGATTTAGTTGACAAATTATAAAAATTCACATGATTGTTTCTCTTCAATTCTAATGGCTTCTTACATTGTATATACTTTCATATTCCAGAATACAGCTGCTACAAGGAACTCGGCTCACTTCAAGCAGCCACTCGACTGATGGGAAATTTAATGAGCACACCTAGGTATGGTTGATTTCTTCATAGTGTATATTGGTTAGAACATCACACAAACTGTTTATCTCCCTTGTTGTATATCATGGAGTACTAAAGAAAGGATAATAGACATCTTCATCAATCTTTTGTAAATCGTAGGGATGTGTTTCATTCTTTACCCTTTGTGGTAGTCAACCTATTCAATCATCCTGAGTGTATTAAAAAAAGAAAAACTGGATTGCATGTCATACGGAACCATATATACAACTGATCAGGTTTTAATTATATGCATGTATTTATCGCCACAGGCCAAGAAGTTCACAATTCAGACTGGTGGGTTTCAGCATTGGATTACGTCCGAGTGGACCTCAGGGCAACTAAAGCAAACTATCCTTCGAAAGATCTGCTGCTTCAAGTTCAAGTTGGACAAGAACACGGTCACCCTTGAATAATAATACTGCAATAAATTCCCATACCAAAGACTGCATGTAAATACATACAAACTGTGCTGTATTTTGTCTCAAGGATTTGTGCTAGTGGTTATATTAACTACATGTTTCTTGTTAAGAACCATCCGGTTTATTGTAAATATTTTATGATGTACTGTTTTGTCTCGCTCTGTATTTTCCCTAAATAAAACGTTCTTTGCTCAAATATATATGTGTGTCTTCTATTCCGGGAAAGTAAATATCTCGTGGCTACATACCTTTTCATTACACGGATTTGCTATGATACTAATAACGTACTTCAAGAGCACTTCAGAAGTGCATATGAAAGGTATCCTTCTGTAGAAGAGTGGATGAAGTGCCTTGCCATATAAGGACATTGAAGTGCCTCAAATATTCTAATTAGGTACTTCAAGAGCACTTCAGAAGTGCCTATGAAGGTTACCCTTCTCTCGAAGTGTCTATGAAGTGCCTTTGCAGTACTTAATTAACATATTTGAGGCACACTTCTAAAGTACTTCTAAGTGACTTCATTGTGCCTTCATTGCTACAAAACAATACCCACACTGCAAGCACACTTCTGATTCCGAGCCTTGCACTTCAAGGTTAAAATATGGCCACACTTTAAAGTTACTTCAAAGTTACTTCAAAGACACTTCTGGACAGTAAGGGCACTTACCAAGAATTGGAACTGTTGACAGAAAACTGTCCCAGATATAGACCGGACACGATGGAGGGACAGACGGACGGAAACCGCCATCACATAATACGTCCGCCTTTTGGCGGGCGTATAAAAAGTCGAGAGCGAGTTGCATTATGGGATTGACACATGCGCATTGGGCCGGATATGAACTGTGCTATTTTTAGATTTTACTTGTTAGCACGTTTGCACACGAACGCAATATGTCAGTAAGGTCAGTTTTCAGCGCAAAAAATCCTTCCTTTAGTTGAATCAATCTTCATCCAGCTTGGTGTCCGATCCGACTTTTTTAAGCAGCAGTCACCCGTCTTCACTTGGTAGGTGTGGATGGAAAGGTCCGATACCGTAAACCTTCCTCCAGCTGGATCGATCTTCATCCCGCCTGGTGTCTGATCCGGCTTTTCTGTAACCCTCACGCATTATCTGGGCGATGGGGTGGGAATCTGTGATATCAGAAACCCTTGGGGTAGTGAGAGAAACTCTGGCTTGGGAGGTTCCGGGAACTTGGCTGATCCCTTGTGGTCCGTGGAGACGGTATACGACATGGAGAGCTTGACCCTCGTCGTGGAGATCGTGACCGTCGCCGTGGACCGCGGGACCCCTGTCGCGGGGTGCGAGAGACGACATGGAAACCGCGAACGGCGTCCGGGAGGACCGGGATGCCGACCACTGGAAGTCCACTCCATAGATCGGTATTGAGTTGGCTACCATACTTTCTGTATTGACGAGCTGTATCCTAGCCTTCGGCTGTATCCCGGTGATGGGCCAGATGTTGATGATAATAATCTTGATGAAGGTTTCATACCTCTTTTAATCCCATCACACTGCGCTGGTCATTTTATTGAACTTATTATTGTTTCATTGGATTAAATGAAGTATCCTGTTCTTTTGTTGTCCAATTAAGCTGTCCTGTATATATTGTATACTTTATTTCCACTCAAACCTATCCCAACATGAGATTGATCTAATCAAAATCCCTCGGCTTTCCCCAAGTGATTGAGACCCATGTGTAGTGTGAATTGGGGAAGAGATAGTTCTATGTGGGATGATCAAGATATACTGGTACTTAGTCACATTCAGGCATATAGGACAGAAATAGAAAAATTATATATCTGTAAAGGGGCATAACTCTGTAAAATATGGGTCGAGGGGAGCCACTTTCGATAGGCGTCTGACTTAGCACTCTGTAAAATTATAACCGAGACAAATAAGATGTACCGAACACAGATCTACAGATATAGCTTGTACATTCAGCTACAGATAACTAAATCGAAGATTATTACATCCGAAAGGGGTATAACTCCATAAGCCGAGGCGAGTAATCCTTTGTTGGCTTGTAGAATACAACAATATAAATAAGTTTCCAAAATATAGTGGCTATACCGAACACAGCAGGGGTTTTTCTAGCCGTTTTTTCATCGTGGTAACCACGATGAAAAAAGAAAAATATTGAGTTTTGCAGAGAATTTCAAATTGAGTTTTGATAAAAAAAAATGAGTTTTGCGATTTTTGCCGTTTGCGCGCAAAGCGCGCACGAAAAAAATATTGAGTTTCCCACAATTTACCAGTTGTCAGTTGATATGTTGTCTCGCATGACCCGCCCACATAAATAGTTAGGAGATAAATAATGCCGTATGTGTATTAATTATCAGTAATTTTTGGCTGTAAAAAAAAAATAAGTAAGCAAATCCAAGTAAAACGGATGAGGTGGTCGCTTGCCGTCACAGCGCGGAGGCCACGAGTGGCAAAAGCCGCCATTTTGGTCCACATTCTTGGGGGAACCCCTGGCCTGATTTCAAAACGAGGCACAGTCCTTTTCCCGGCATGAATCTCTAGCGAGGATTCCCTCGTGTCAAACACACAGCAGTAAAGTTTTAACTCCGGCAGTTTTGATGGTCGCGTACCAAAGCCATTATTGTTTTAGTTAACGGGTCAGTTGTTTCCTCATCAACCAGTCGGCACATTGTGCCGAATTTAACCATTCATTTCTCTAGTGATACGCTTTTGGGCGAAGTGATCGAGCGCTTCACATCTTCACTCCCGACAACAACAACGACAACACAGGTTGTCGACCTGCACGTAACGAAATACTCGTACAGCTTAAGGGCGTTGGACATACAAAAGTTGTTGCCCTGGACAGAGAATCCCTATCTTCAGTCACTATAAAAGAATAAAAGAAGTTGAAAATTCGGGTAATAAATCCTGCAGTTATCTTTAATAGTGGTCACATCTAAGAGTGGTTTCCCAGGATTTCTATTTACAGAATGTGTGCGCTTTTGAGTTTTACTGTCTACCATAATTATTTACGTTATGTTTCAATTAAATTAAAGCAAACTTAAGATGTCTCTTTAGAGAATAATTATTTCATAAATGTTTTTTTCTGGTGATCTTTATGAGAGATTTCAGAGTGTATAAATCTGTAAAATAGGAGTTTTGTCAGGTTATATATTCAATCACATTCTTCTCTGTCAACGGTAGAAAATTTAGCTTCAATAATTAATAATTATAGCTTTTAGCATGTATGTTTTATTATGAGAAAGTCAAGCTAAACAACCTATTAACTGACAATGGCCATACTGTGGTTTGGTGTGGTTGAACAGGAGTGTACAAGTGTATTCGGTCGACGACCGAATATTTTAGGCTGATGTTTATATCTTCATTGACAACGCAGCAGCAGTTCAATATGTTGTTGTTGCTCTAAGAAGACACGACACGCTACGGTCGCCTTCAATTGTTGGACAACACACGGTACCCTGCCACGGTTTGGGCCAACGGGTTATCACGTAACACTGGGTTATTTTACCAATGTTACATAGACTGTATATAATTCATGTAAATAGGGTTGTCAGTATTTGTCGATCTCTAAAGTAGCGTCTACGGTGTTTCTGTTCTCGTAAATATATGACCAACCTCAGTTCTGTAATTGGTAAGATGAAAAAGTTGAAAAAATTGAGTTTCATCATTTTTTTGATGAAAAAGGAAAAAATATTGAGTTTTGTAGAATTTCGTTGCGCACCGTAGGCGTGCAAAAAAATTGAGTTTCCAAAATTTTGAAATTGAGTTTGTGAACAATTTTGGGCTAGAATAACCCCTGCACAGTTTCGCAGATATAGTTGGTTACATTCAGGCATATAGGACAGAAATAGAAATTGATATATCAGTAAAGGGACATAACTCTGTAAAGTATGGGCCGAGGGGAGCCACTTTTGATAGGCATCCGACTTGGCACTACTGTAAAATAAGAACCGAGACGAATAAGCTGTACCGAACACGGATCTCCAGATATAACTTGTACATTCAACTACAGATAACAAAATCGGAGATTATAACATCCAAAAGGGGCATAACTCCATAAGCCGAGGCGAGTAATCCTTTGTTGCCTTGTAGAATACAGCAATATAAATAAGTTTCCAAAATATAGTAGCTATACCAAACACAGTTCTGCAGATATAGTTGGTTACATTCAGGCATATAGGACAGAAATAAAAATTAATATATCTGTAAAGGGGCATAACTATGTAAAATATGGGCCAAGGGGAGCCACTTTCGATAGGCGTCTGACTTAGCACTCTGTGAAATAAGAACCGAGACGAATAAGCTGTACCTAACACAGATCTGCAGAAATAACTTGTACATTCAGCTACAAAAACAAAATCGGAGATTATTATATCAGAAAGGGGCATAACTCCATAAGCCGAGGCGAGTAATCCTTTGTTGGCTTGTAGAATACAACAATATAAATAAGTGTCCAAAATATAGTAGCTATACCGAACACAGTTCTGTAGATATAGCTGGTTACATTCAGGCATATAGGACAGAAATAGAAATTAATATATCTGTAAAGGGGTAGAACTCTGTGAAATATGGGCCGAGGGGAGCCACTTTCGATAGGCGTCTGGTTTAGCACTAGATAAATAAGTATTGAAAATTTGGTGGTTGTGTCTCAAGCGGTTTTGCCTAAAATGCGGTAACGGACGGACGGACGTACGTACATGGCGACGACAATACCCCCGAGGCCAAAATGGCCGAGGGGTAATAAAAACCCAAGCGGATGAAGTCCCTGATGTTGAAATACCAATTTGGCTTGGATGAGCAATGTTCAGTACTCGAGCAACATCCTGTGGCAATTTGGCCGATTTTATTTTCGTCAGTAATATCCCTTGTCATTAAATAGAGGTATGATTTTGAAAATGGAGATACATCTGATGTGCCATGCATCTGACAGAAACTATGTTGCCTTTTATGCAGAAATTGCATTTAGAAACTGTCATCATTAAGGGCAGCCATCTTAGATTACGCAGGTAACTGAAAAAGCAATTCCAACAGTCCTCTCACCGATGTCACAACACTCTGCAAGTTTGAAGATGATCAGTTCAATGGTTCTCGAGTTATTGGCCGGACAACAAATGTGTCAAGATCCAACTGCTGAAATTCAAAATGGCTAATGGTGGCCATCTTGGATTACGCAGGTAACTGAAAAGCAATCTCAACCATCCTCTCACCACTAGACACTCTGCAATTTTGAAGTCGATCGGTTCAACGGTTCTCGAGTTATTGATCGGACAAGAAATGTGTAACGGAATTACAGAATAACGGAATTATGGACACCCAGTGTTTCTAAGTCCCCCCCCCCCCCTCCACTAATGTGGCGGGGGACAAAAAGTCAAAATATAGGTGTTTTGAGTGAAATATAGGGAAATATAGGTATGACTCAAAAATATAGGAGTTGCTTGAAGACGTGCATACTGGTGGATTAGAACGAAAATCCCAAGCGAGATCTTGAGGCAAGGTATCCACGTGCCAAATTTGAAAAGAATTAACCTACTCAGGTTTTCAAAAGTTATTGTCCGGTAACCACATTTTAACATGACAAACAGTGGCGCCAAGTATAGGCGGATCGGCATAAAAAAACAATCGACATCTTCAGCTAAGGTATCCACATACCAAATTTGGAAAGAATGCATTCAGGTTTTCAAAAGTTATTATCCAGGAAATTTTGTTTAACTGGGTGCGCCACATATATGTGTATCGGCATGAAAAGTTATTGCCTGAAAAAAGAGGTTGGATGCACTCATGAATGTACAAATGTAATTTATGACGACAATACCCATGTGCCAAAATTGGCCGAGGTCAAGAAGAAGGATCTATCACATCGACAGAGGCTATAACACTTCATTCGGGAGTAAATTGCAGAAAACATGGAAAAATGGTGAGGGCTGCACATTGTCCAGTCTCAACCATGAACAAGAGCCCAAGGGGCTTCAATATACGCCCGTATATCTGGAATTACATTGGTCCAAATTTCAAGGTTGTTTAATAGACTTGATTCCAATTGATCTAGCAATCCAGAGAAAGGTCTACAATTTTGTGCTTCTGAGAATGTAACATATATCACATGTTATATTGAATGATAAACTAAAATGAGCTTAACTCTTGGTAACTAGTTGACCTTGAAGCAAGAGCTGAGAGCTCACATATCTCACACTGAAATCGACAATAGTCAAACACAAGAAAATAGTAGTTTTCCTGCAAATGGATTCCTTTCAGACGAGAGAATTTTTCATGAAGGAAGAAGAAAGTGATGACGTAAACCTTTGTTCTTGAGTTAATAAACAGGTGTGAAGTTCATAAAGGACCCCTCTCCGTGTTAAATAAATTAGTAAATGTATGGTTTTTATTTCACAACAGTTTAACTCACATGTAGCTGTTTCAAGCATGGGAGACAACTCCACAGGACAATACCATATATACATGCAGGGGAAAGAACTTTGAATATTCCAACCTAACACATTTAGTCAGCTAAACTTGATTCAGTTTTGGGGGACGTTGACCTTTGACAAATTGATCTCAAATGTATGCCTCCACTTTGCCATGCGAGTAAGGTATACTCAAAGTTTGGTACCAATCCATACCTTGAAACTAGAGATATCACATGGACAACAAATGTTAATGGATGAATGGACAGAATGCAATATCGCATTACATGACCGCGTCTTCGACAGGCATATGAAAATGTGTCTTTTAATGATTTCTTGATTTTGGGGTCATAGTGACCTTGACCTTTGACCTTGACCTAAATTTTGGTACACGACATATTGTCTTCCCTCAATCTATCAATGAACACAAAAAATCATAATTTTTAATGATTTCCTGATTTTGGGGTCACAGCAGGCCTTGTGATTTGTACGGGCCCTGCAGGGATTATTTTAGACACTTTTCCTTTATATAACTCAATTTCAAAAAGATGAAAAACTCAATTTTTTCAGGTTTTTCATCGCATGCAGTCTGGAAACTCAATTTTTTTTTATCTTTTTAGTAGGACACTTACAATAAATAAATTCGCGACAATTTTTCATCGTGAATGAACGGGGTTTCAGAAATTTCCATCGGGCAGAAACAAAATTATTCATAAAAATGTATATTTTGTATGTTATAGCATATGCCCCCGCATGTAGATCCCCAGTTGCGCAGGAGAGAGTGTGGATCTTTTGTTTTTACACCAATCTGCATTGCTCACTTTGTGTATTTATTCCCAAATGGTACATCAGCTGTATTTTGGGGAATGTCTGTTTTGTTCGTTTCTTGTTTCTGGGGAAACGTCTTTCAACGTCACACGCATCCAAGTGAAATGTTGACTGAGAGAGAAAATGCTTGCCCGTTGTCTTGGTTCCGAACTTAACCGAAAAACCCGGAGATTGACGGACAGCGTGTCTCGGAGACCAGACTCATAAGCCACAGCAGTATGACAGCAGTGGTTCCCGATTGGACTAAAAAGAGGGGACGTAACTTTGAAATATCAAAATGGCGGACTAGTTCGATCGTCGAAAACGTCGCCGAACAATTTGCTTTGAAATGAGAAACGTTCAGGACAATGTCTTTATCGGACCTATACGACTGAAATGAGAACAGTTCAAGACCAGACGTCCTTATCGGAGCTATACGATTGAATAATAAAGGTACACAAGTTATCTGTCTGCACATCAGTTACAAATCCTGAGTGCTTATCTCGACTCGAGTGGCGTGGCTGGTCACACGTTTTTTTTTTCTTTCTCGCGGGGGTTTTGGGGGAGGGGGACGGGATAACAGACGACGAAACTCAGTTTAGATTTCTCAGAAACTCAATTTATTTCGTAGAAACTCAATTTTTCGCGCGCCTTCGGCGTGTAAATTCTCAAAATTTTAGAAAACTCAATTTTCGGCAATAAAACTCAATTTACAAAATTTTTCAAAAACTCAATTTGTAATTGTTTTTCATCGTGGTTACCACGATGAAAAAAGTGTCTAGAAAAACCCCTGCCCTGGCGAGTGATTAAAGCACACCTAAAATCGTGCGAGGTGTGTGGTTAGCACACCTAAAAATTTTTAAGGCGTGTGATACGGTGTTTGAAATGTTAAGGTGTGAATTGAAATAAATGTGTGCTGGCCGAGAATCCAGTAGAATCCATCCATTCATGGATTCTCGCAGCAGTGTTTCAGAAGAATCCAGGGGGAACTAATATTTACTGGCTTACTCCACATTAGCTATGAAAGATATTGAGGTGATAATAAAATCAAGAAACACTATTTTAAGTTTGTTGGGGTTTTTTTTGTATTTAAAATTAACACAATCAGTTAATGAACTTGAGCCGAAGGCTGAAAACAAGATTGGCAAAATAGAAATAAAACTCTGAAAAGCCACAAATTGTAAAATAAACTGACTTGGACTGGCACATGGCAAGTTTTACATCGTCATCATCATTTCAATCATTCAATCCATTTCAATTGCCTTCAGTAACAGAAATCTGGAATGTCCGAATCAGTTTCAATTTCCAAACACTAGCGATGTTCATCGCTGTTTACGTTTTTGCCGTAACTGATGTCGGCTAATTTTCGCCTCTATGCAGTGTTTAGTTGATCGCAGTGTTTCTGACACTGCAAAATGCCCGTACCACCTTATCCAGGGTTCATGCACAGGAATTCAGATTGAATTCCATGACTTTCCATGACCTTTTATGGACAAATTCCATGACTTTTCCATGACCTATTGCAAATTCTCTATCGATAATCGGGGCATCGAAAAAATCAAGTCTCTCAATATATATATACGTATATAAATGAGTTGACATGTGTAGGGTCCTCCTAAACACAGACAACAGCACCGTTTATTGTCGCCACATGAATTGGCTTGCTAATGTGGTTTTGATCTAGTCTCAAAATATTTTTCTGCAAATTCCAAGACCATAGTTACCTCCCCTGATGCACACTTGATCGCATTCATAAACCACAAGTGACAATCGAAAAATAGGTGATTCGCTGGTTCAAGAAAATCACCTTTTCAGTTAAAAAGTCAAAATAAATATTGACCTGGCTGGCATTTTCAAGTTCCATTTAATTTTTCCATGACCTCTCACAAAGTTCCATGACCAGACACAAAATTCCATGACTTTCAAGGCCTGGAAAATCGATTTTCAAATTCCATGACTTTCCAGGATTTTCCATGACCGCGGGAACCCTGTTATCGCCTGCATCGTTAAAATGGAATGCAAAGTTATCCCTCAAGCTATTTTCCCACTGACACAGGGCCGTTTTTCTAATTTGTTTCCGCTTTTTTAGGCCCGTGACACTTCTTTTGATGACAGCGATTGGTGGGCTGAAGTGAACGAGCCAATGAAAACGCTCGACAGATCAGCGAACATATAGGCTAGGACTGGCACATGGCAATCGATAGACGATATAGAGCCCAGTTTTCGACAGCATGTGTGTTGACGATCGGCGAACGGGGGGCTCAATCGTAAGTTTCAACCGAAGACGTTTAATTTTACGTTCAATTCTACGCAAATCCGTTTCGATTTTCGCCCGAATGCCCTGTCAGGCGAATCTTCACACGAATGGATTCGGGGATTCGCGTCAAAATTTGACATATTACAAATTTTGAAGGGGATCATAAAGTTCAAGGCGCGCGTTCAAAACGCGCCTCAGTGCCTCTTCAGGCGCGCTATGGTGCGCGTGCGCAATCGCGCGCCTCAAATCACAAGGCCTGTCACAGTGACCTTGACCTTTGACCTTGACCTACATTTTGGTACATGCCAACCCGTCTCCCCATAATTTCTCAATGGACATAAAAAATCATGATTTTTAACAATGTCACGATATTGGGGTCACAGTGACCTTGACCTTGACCTACATTTTGGTGTATGACACGTGTCCCCCTAATGTATCTACTGACACAAAAAAATGTTATTTTTAATAATTTCCTAATTTTGGGGTCACAGTGACCTTTGACCTAATTTTTGGTATGCGTCACTTCACTTCCGCTTATTGAATCCACTCACAAAAAAATTAGTAATTTTTAATGATTTCCTGATTTTTAGGTCACACTGACCTTTGACCTCTGATCTCGACCTACATTTGGTATGCAACACATCGTTCCCCCCTAGGGCATCCACTTACCAAAAATTAGAACTGTAGATAAACATGTAGGCTGTCGCCATCGGGACCCCTCGGGCCGGGCCCAGAGCAATTGTGGAAATAATGTTTCTGACCCCAACAACTCACATATTTGGGGTGGGCATAATTTTACCTGTATGATATAGATCATAGACAGACAAAACAATATAGCAATAGAGCAGTGATTACCTATAGTAGATGTAGTCGAACGATTACTGTCTATTCACAGCAATCCACACAGGTTTGTGGTAGGAGAAGTAACTCTCCAACACTCCACTTGATGTATTGGGGGCGTTACTGTAGATGTGGTCTATGGTAGTGTGGAGGTCTGTGGTGCTTCTGGTACTAGCTGCATTAAACAACTGTATGAAGTTTCATTGTTGTGAGTGAAGGACTTTGTGAGATAATGTGTTTACAAGGATATAGACAGACAGACATGTATAAAGGGACATAACTCCTGAAAAACACATCCCATGGCACCGACTTTCAATAGGCTTCTGGTACTGGCTGTATTAAACAACTGTATTAAGTTTCATTGTTGTGAGTGAAGGACTTTTTGAGATAATGTGTTTACAAGGATAACAAGCGTTCTGAGAACCCCAACATCTCGCCTTGCGGGGTCATCCGCCAAAGGTGCAGCAGTATTGAAAGCATACATGTAGAGCAAACAATAAGGTCTGGAATAAGTGATGCGGTACAGATAATGTCTGGAATAGATTATCTGGTACAGACAATAACATCAGTCCCATGTGGGATTACTGGCAAAAGTTAATCCCATGTAGGATGGATAGGTCAGTGCAGTCGGATTACTGGTACATAGGGCATTCCAGTGTGAGATTACTGCCGGGTGGACCAGTCCCATGTTATTACTGATGGATAGTCCTCTGTGGGATTACTGCTGGATAGTCCAGTCCCAAGTGGGATTACTACCATCACCATCATGGTATGGATGGTAGTGATGGTATGGATGGGATGGTAGTGATGGTATGGATGGTAGTGATGGTGATGGTATGGGATGGTATGGATGGTAGTGATGGTATGGATGTAGTGATGGTGATGGTAGTGATGGTATGGATGGTAGTGATGGTATGGATGGTAGTGATGGTAGGAATGGTAGTGATGGTATGGATAGTAGTGATGGTAGAAATGGTAGTGATGGTATGGATGGTAGTGATGGTATGGATGGTAGTGATGGTATAGATGGCAGTGATGGTATGGATGGTAGTGATGGCATGGATGGTAGTGATGGTAGTGATGGTATGGATGGTATGGATGGTAGTGATGGCATGGATGGTAGTGATGGTATGGATGGTATTGATGGTAGTGATGGTATGGATGGTAGTGATGGCATGGATGGTAGTGATGGTATGGATGGTATTGATGGTAGTGATGGTATGGATGGTAGTGATGGCATGGATGGTAGTGATGGTATGGATGGTAGTGATGGTATGGATGGTAGTGATGGTAGGAATGGTAGTGATGGTATGGATGGTAGGAATGGTAATGATGGTATGGATGGCAGTGATGGCATGGATGGTAGTGATGGTATGGATGGTAGTGATGGTAGGAATGGTAGCGATGGTATGGATGGTAGTGATGGTATGGATGGTAGTGATGGTAGGAAATCGGTAGTGATGGT